>CM055894.1:68366427-68476427 GCA_029582155.1 Panopea generosa | reverse complement strand
ATTGCACCATCGCCCCCTTAAATTTATTTATTTCGTCTGATATGGAGAGTATGTTTATTTAGAAATGTAACAGTTTACAATATAAAAAGTCTGGAAATATATATCACAAAACAGTCATCATAGAAATTATAAGCTATAAACAGTTTATATAGTGTCAGGTTTTAAATAAAAGTATATTCAGTCATTAAAATTTAAATATTTTGTTGTTGTTGTTGTATGGTGTTTAGCGTCGCTTTCAACAATTTTTCAGTCATATAACGACGGTGTCTATTTGAGACAGTATTCTAAGCGCTGTCACACTGGAGTATTATGCTGCAGACACATGGTATGATACCCCACCCAGTCACATTATACTGACACCGGGCCGACCAGACCTAGAACTCTCCTCTAAATGCTGAGCGTCAAGTGAGGAAGCTTCTAGTACCATTTTTAAAGTCTTTGGTATGACCCGGCCAGGGATTGAACCCACGACCTTCTGCATGCGGGGCGGACGCTCTACCACTAGACCACGCCACGGTCTAAAATTTAAATATTTATCTAGAAATAAAATTTAGATTCGCTAGATATTAACATAACGTATATGGTATATGACAACACAAGTCCAAACAAAGGGTCAATTGTTAAGTAAGAACACCATTATTCTCAATTTCACTACTTTAATTTCATTTACCTCAGTATTTGACGAACATTTTGAGCTGAAATGTGAATTTAACCATATAATAATAAACGAATAATATAGTGTTTATCCTTTTTGGCAATGATTTATTTTCAATGTTAAATGCAACTGTAAAATTGAATACAATGCTTAAATACACTCTATACATCTCACAGGCCACATCATATCATTATAAAAATAAATATTCAAAAAAATCTATGTTCGTAAAATATGGAGATAAAAAGAAATAGTAGTAAAAGTACGCTAACCAATTGGTCATACTACGAGTATTCTTATTTATTTCCAATATATGTTACATAAAATATATCCCATCTGTTTCATCAGGAGTATGCATTGTTAGTTTATTCTGATAGTTGACCTGGCGCCGGCTGTCAATCAAACAAGTCGATAATCCAATCAGCGATCGATATTTTGTTCCCAGGGTCGCCATTTTCCATGGACAAACGAACGGTCTCTAAGTAAACACTATATTGTATTACATTGTATTTACTTGGACAAACAACTCCACGCGGCAATAGGCGGAGCGATAGTCACTCTCGCGTCAGATCAACTGGTTAATATAAACAAAAACAAAACAACAACACTTTTACAGTTAAGTATATTTATATAACATTTTTAAGAAAATTCACAAAAATAAATGATATTTGTGAGCACTTTCATGACGATTGTGTTTTTCAGTTTATTATCACAGAAACAATAAATGTGCCAAGCTCCGTCCGTCTGCGGGTTTCTTCTTGTAACACAGTATTAGCATTGTGTTACTGCATGCTAACACATTTGTGTGTATTCAAGTAGTACAAATTCCCGCCCGGCAACAGTCTCCGTGATGATTGATATACGACATTGTGTCCCATTATCATTCGTCTCTCACCACTGATTCAAGTGGAAAAGTTATCAGTTACTTGCGGAGATGGGGTGTGCTGGAGTACTGGTTAATCCCAGGAAACAGTGGTTAGGTTAACTGATCGTCTGTTAGCCATCGATGGCATAAAAATGACGCCAAATATTCAATCAATCAACCAATTAATCAACTAGTACATTTTGACGATGTATGAATGTACAGATCTGAAATAAAATAATCTATTCTGTTCTTTATAAATAATCAACAAGAAAGATCAGTAAGTTGGTTTAATAAGGTTGATTTGTTTGTAAAATAGAGAATGGTGGCATGTCTGCCATTAGGACCCCGATTGATAAATCAAATTTGGGATCAGTATATTCATATGTTCGCCTAAACGAACTGGACTAAAATAAAAATGGTCTTCCCACTAAATAATTCCATTGCAACGCATATCATACTAATCACATCAATACAATATATATTTACATAACATATATATGACTAGAATATTACATTAATAAATAATTCGCCGCCGTGCTGTTACTTTAGACGCAACGTAATCAGGTTTAGGATTTTTCACTGAATGTGCAGCAGCACCATCAAAGGTCTCAGCAAATGTATCCACAAAACATGCTCAAAATTGTCGCAATTTAAATGCACATGTATCCAGGTCAGCTACCACCATTGAGGTGAGCTTCCACCATTGAGGTGAGCTCTCTGATTGACTGAAAAGTATAGGAATGTTCGGGTATATATATTTTGATAGTTTATGTTTATACGGTCTGTGTCAATAAAAATTAAATTTATGTTTCTTTGACTGACTAAAGTTTATGAACTGTATGGAAAGCAAAACTGGTGACATTTAGTTTTCTTCAAACTAAAACGCCGACTCTTTTATCCCCATTTTGTTGGACATTTTCATTTGAGACTAGGAATGTACTTTAATATGATATAGGACTTTATGGTCCGAAACTGTTAAAAAAAGTGAAAATAAATTCAAACGTTCTAATGTTAGTCTATGGAAAACGCAATGGTGTTAGCTGACCTCCCAGTTATACACTGTGTAAAGGTCCGAAGACCACCCACTCCATTTACGCTTAGAAATATTCAGGTAGAGGTATAAACAGTTCTGGGCAAAAACATAAAGCAAACAAATATTTTTACACATCGTAAAGACAAGTACACCTGCATTTTAAATGACTTACAAACATACATAACTAATAAATGGAATAATACGATTCGGCATCAAATATTTGCCAAATTATTTGTTATAAATTATTGCACACTTTTTATTAGCCGTATACTGGATTGTTTTCTAACATTTCATAGTCTTTGTAACTTAAAGTTATACCAAGACTATACAATATTTATATATGTCTTCTACAAAACAACAACTATTTGGTAAAGACAAGGCAGTTATAATTTGCTAATTTTATTATATATGTCCGGCAGGACATATGGCATTCAAAGAACAAAGTCACCACATCAGCGTACCATTATATGCAAAACATATTTTTTCAATGACGGAAGCGATTATTTAATTAATAGCTTAAACGTCGTTTAAAACTCCTTTCAAATAAATAAAATTGATGTACGCAATTGATTTCTAAACGAGGTAATAAATGACATAACACGTAATTGTAACAACACTCTAAATAACAACGATGGCTTGAATCAGAGTACTGTTTAATAATGAAGTCATATCTTCTGTGTATCGAATTTTGCTTTCACGCTTGCAAGTTTATGAAAATACACTACGGTTACAGTAATTACATTGGGAAGGAAATGAATGTCCTCTATGGTTTTCTTTCAGTGATACTTGACTCTTGTCGCGCTCCTGTTGTTTTATTTTCAAATTTTAGTTCATTTTTATGTCATATTTTATTATATATGTAACTGTTTATTTGTTAAATAAGCGAGTTTATATTGTCCACAGCGAGTGCTAGCACAGAAGATGCTTACGTACAAGCGGCATGTGTCGTCCTGTCGTCCAGTAGTTATTTCGTCCTGTCGCCCCGTCAGGACGACATGACGCGAATCACCCAACATACATTTATACAATTTGAACAAGATTTCCTCACATCTTAAAACCAACATTGCAAGTAACGAAATTGGTTTAAGAGTTTAAACACCACATATAGCTGTATTTTCATGTTATGTTTTAGGCACTATTAACCAAAGACTTATCGTTATCAACACCCGTCTTCGAGGCCTGTATGTCGTTTTCCGGAGTAGGAATGTCTATTGAAATATCAAGATCCGTCCGTCTGTACCTCTCTGGAAACAGGAACAACAAAGGCAATGCAAATATTGTTGATCCGAGAAGGGCCCAGTTCATCCAAGAGTGACCTGTTAACAAAATATACTTTGTGAATATCTAGGTGGTAAAACATGTATTTTTCATCAGTTTAGCACGCACTTTAAATCGTATTAACTTGGTGAAGCATTTTTTTCTCTTTCAATATGATCACGGGGGTAGTATATACGCAGATAGTTGTAAGTCTTACTCTAAATTATGTTCTAAGTTCATTTATCAATGGTATTCATTTAGCAAAGACATATATTTACGAATTCACTGATTTAAGAAAAATATCTATTTTGTCTTTCCTGTTGTATCAATTGTAAAATGTATACTGACCTATATCCTTTATCAACAGGACAAATAGAAAACATATCCCGCACATGTTATTTATCAGAGTGAGGAATCCTCCCGTCACACCCTCCGCAACAGGATAACTAGCTTCGCATGAGATCTCATAGAACAGCGGAATTGCACCATTTATAAATGCACCTATCATGATGCAAGAGGCATACAACGATACTGAAAAAAATAACCATACAAAATATAAACTTATGAAATCCACCATAAATCAGGTTTGTTATACAAAAGCATGCTATTATCTACATGTACATTATTATGGACTCTCAGATGACTTCCAGACACAGATTCTAATATTAAAGACAAGACAAATACACAGGCAGAAACCTTAAGTTGTGAATCAGATAAAGTACATAAAATTACATTGACTTTTTTTATTATTATTTCTGCAGTTCTGTAAAGTGTTTAGCTATAAGCCTATATGTCTCAAATTGATAAAAATAAACAACTAAACAATGAAAAATCATTTTGAACGTTTTTATTTGTATATCATAGCGCGAATGCTCACCTGTATATTAGGTCCTTCGAGGTCAAAGGCGCCGTCACAAGATCGCCTACTTCTCACCACTAAAGTCGTAGGTTCGAGTCCTAGTTGCTCGCTTCAAAAACTGTATTTGAGAAAGTTTGCCAGTTTCTTGTGGAAGGACAGATTCAATCTTCCTCTACCAATAAAACTTGACATGTCATCTAAAACCACAGACCCTATCTGACTATAGCTTTTGGATAACTCGTATATATAGTAAATAATGGAAAGGTAGGTCACTTCAAAATGACCATATCTGGTTTGAAGAATATATAGATGTGACGCGAGAAAACCTAAATTAAATCCGTGGGCAAAATCATAATAAACCTACTGACTAATGTTGATCTCCTTTGAAACAGTAGTTAGCAAGAAAAATGCATTTTCCCGCGAAATCCAAGCTTCTTCATTTACGAAGATTGTACACATCAGGTACTAACACGGACTGAATATGTCGTCATTTAGCGATTATCCAAAATATAAACCTTACATTTTGAAGGTGTGAAATTTGGTTAGAATATATGAAAAAATATTACAAAATCAACATGAAAACATGTCAGATTGTATACCCTTGATGAAAACAGTTAAATAGTTATTGTTTTATAATGTTCAACTATCATTTAACGGTACATGTATCGTGTGTGTAAACAAATTCCCCGCCATCTGTCTAACGGCACCTGATAACCAATCAAAATCACATAAGATATTCGCACCGTGCAACCGGAAGTAACTAGGCAAGGCAAATGTTGGAATCGTTTAGGAACGTAAAATATTAATTTTATAGACAAAACACGACTTATCTGTTTTTATTACATGATGTATATGTTTAGAATATTATTGTGTACATACGCTATAACTTTATTTCGTTGAAATCGGTCATGGATCATAGATTCAGTGATTTTGGTAGTTTTGGAGTGTCCTACATTTCCATTATTTACTATATATAGCTATCCAAAATCTATTGTATGATAGGGCCTGTGTCTAAAATCTGAAACGGCGTTAAACCGTATTAAAAAAAAAACAAAGAATACGCACCCATATTAAAGGGAATATATTTTTGACACAGAACAGTAAACCACGCCGACGATCCAATGGCTCCAATAAATAATACTATCAAAAATAATTTCATACGCTTCATGAAAATATCGGAGAATCTGAAAATAAAAACAAATGAAAGGTATCGCACAAAGTTTAGCAATGCATGCATACAGTCAAACCTATGTTGCTTGAAGAGGCCATTTCTATTGAGCAGTCACTTGTCTAAAGCAGCCATTTGCTCTTTCCCATTTCTTATGCTTTCAGAACAAATTAATCTGCATTGCATTAAGCATCAACCTGACTTAACGAATTCCACTTTTGCCCCTTCCCATTGACAAGCTGCTTATGACAGATTTGACTACACATTCATAAATTGGGGTTTAAACCTAATACTTCCAAACGTCAAAAATAAAAGCTTTGTACCGATACGTTTATTCTAAAATATCTAAAATACGAGTACACATGTTGTAGATGAATATGGATGTATGAAAATGTATGCATACCTTCTATTTTTGTGTTTTATGTATGATGTCGCACTTGTAAAAAAAAATAGAATGGCGGGGATATTTTTAGGTCTTACTACACAGTTGAATGTTGTTCTTTGTTCTGTATAACATAAAGTCTTGGATTGCCACAGTAAACTTTTGTTTAAGTGTTTTTATATAGCACACTTACTGGTAGCTGACCAGCTTGTTTTTTTAAAGAAGGTGCAGTGAAACCCCAATATTTTTTTTTAAAAAAAAAGTCCTCAAATGCTCATAAATGCATACATATGTTGAAATCCTACAACAGTCACTTTACTAACACCAGCAGTGGTGTCTTATTGCAGTTTATGCTATGCCAGCTGTTGTTTTACTCATCTGCAGCAGGAAATCACAATCACTATGAACCTTTTTGAAAATATTTCAAAATCAAATTATATCGGACATTTTTAAGCGTTATGTTACCGTTGGGAAAAATTGGCGTAACTGTGAAGTGATACGTTAATTTGCTTGTCTTGTTTCATTACGCTAGGGCGGGGAATAAATGGAGGTTTGGTGTCAACAAGGTTAAAACTCCCCAGTGGTTTGTTCACTTCTTCTGTATGTATGTTTTGTACTTATTGTGATTCCTTTCATATATAAATTATGTATATGTTATAGAAGTGGCTGTTTGCGCTGGATGCTAAATTTGACATCCTATATTTACTTATATTTTGTTGGTATTTATCAAGGTATCATTCGAAGCTGCAAAATGACCATTTGAGGATCAGTATGTGTTGATTAAAGGATTCAAGTGTTTTGACAATAACTATTTACTATGTTGGGGAGCGAAATATTCTCACCTCGCAATGATTAACCCAGCAAAACAGCCCGTGAGTGTCTGCCAGAAGCCCATATATCCGGCTTCGTCCTGAAAAAATGAAAGTTCATCATCTTATCATACGTGAATAAGTGCAAAAAAGTTTGTTTTTTTTTGTTTAACAATTTACTATTTTAGCGGGGTTGTGGTTTCTTTGATATAATGTTGATCACTCAAGCCAGAGGTCGTAGGTTCGATGACAGGCTCATCGTGATAGCCTCATAAATACCACCAAGTACTGGTTGTACCAGGAAACGGAATAAATAGCAATTCACTCAAACTCCGAACTTATTTCCCAATCGAACTAGCACAGTTGTATTAGTATAGATAACGAACTACATCCTACGTACGTATCTATTTTGCGGAAAAGGAAAACGGGTAGCACATTTTACCTGACTTATTCCTAAAGGTTTAAGGTTGACGTCTAAGACCGATGCCCAAACTCCAAGAACACCTGCTGGTATAGCAGAGGCCAAAATAATCAGCCATAAGGACCCATTGCTGTATGATAAAATAAAATACATGGGTGTGTAACAAAATGCAATTTTTCATTGAACACAATTTCGGAAATTTTAAAGTATGTGCATCATTCAAATATGGCATCAAAACATTGCGGTATGTATACCATTATTTCTATTTTTTAAAAGAAGTACGGCATGATTTTAGTAAATAGGCATCTGATCTCGCATATATGTGGTCATCTTTTGATTATAAAATTGTACAATAGCATAAGCAGTCGTAGCGGTTTACAAAAAAACCCAAACAATTGGCTATACATTTGTACACAAAACTAGAGACACCACTGTTTTCGTGTCAACTGTTGATACTCACTACAATAAGAAGTGTCAAATGGTATTATTTGAAGATGACCAACTCATCTATGTAGTTATACATTCATAGTTATAAACATTATTTGATGGTAAACATGAAATATTTGATTTTCTTTAAACTGAACACAACAGGTGTATAATTATATATCATATTATTTATTTTTTAAAGTGACAGGTACAATACATTAGCAATGTTTATAAATGATAATAAGAAATGCTCAGCCTAATAAGGCTTATTAGTCATTATTTTTGTAGTTAGGAAAACTTAGATGCATAAATATGTATAGAGAAAATTGTCGCTTTGTGTTTTGCGTCGCTTTCAACACTTTTCCATTCATATCGCGACGGTGTCTACTTGAGACAGTATTCTAAGCGCTGTCACAATGGAGTATCATGCCGCAGACACATGGTATGATACCCCACCCAGTCATATCGCGACGGTGTCTACTTGAGACAGTATTCTAAGCGCTGTCACAATGGTGTATCATGCCGCAGACACATGGTATGATACCCCACCCAGTCATATCGCGACGATGTCTACTTGAGACAGTATTCTAAGCGCTGTCACAATGGTGTATCATGCCGCAGACACATGGTATGATACCCCACCCAGTCATATCGCGACGATGTCTACTTGAGACAGTATTCTAAGCGCCGCCACACATGGTATAATACCCAACCAAATCACATTAAATTGACACTGGCCAACCATACTTAGAACTATCCTCTAAATACTGAGCGAGGAAGCTTCTAATAGCATATTTCAAGTGTTTGGTATGACCCCGCCGTTGATCGAACCAACGCCTTCTGCATGCAAAGTGGACGCTTTGCAAGTAGACCACCGCTGCATTTGCACAGAGAAAGAGAACAGCAGGAGTCATATTCACCAACCATTCTTGGGAATAGTCATAGACTTGAGCTTCAAAATCCAAAGTTCAACCTTAGATATCTGTATTTACCATGACAGTGAAAATAATTGTGAGAATTTAATTGGCTCTTTATCAGGTGTCGCTAAATATTGGTGTTTAAAATGTATTCTGGAGTTCAAGTCCAAGAATATTCTTAAGAATGGTTGGTGAATATGACCCTTTATTACGAGCCAATTTTGCTAGTGCATTAACATTCACCAATCTGACAGTCTTTGGAATGAGTCAAAGATATAAGCAGGATGTGATAAGATTTTAGGGAACAATAATGTCCAGAAATCATCATTATGGACTCTCAATCAATTCTGTTTGAACTGTATTCGGTTTTAAATGAAATTGTTAATTAATGTTATTACCTTATCAAGTTACCAAGTCCCTTCATATAGCTGATACGCTTGATGGATGCAGTTTTGCTGGGTGGTAAGGGTGGCTTACCAGGAAAATATATGACAACCGATATAAATACAAGACACGCTAGGCCAGCATCTGAAACACAATACAAAATCTACAGCGATGAACAGCGTGTTAGTTTAAAAATAATTATTCTCAAAGCGTTGTAACATTTATTTCGTGGAGCGGATGGTTCTGACGATACAACACTGAACCAAATATCACATGGTCTTGTGTTCGGTCCCTCGCCATGGCAATGTGTGATGTCTTTGAGCAAGACACTTTATCAGCATATGCTAAGAACTTGTTCTGGCCAGGAAGACTCAGGCGTGATTTGTCTCGTAAGTTGTAAAAACGTGTTTCTCAATCAATGTAAAATTAATAAATACAAATCAAACCAGTCTAATGGACATCCGTAGCAAAATATAATATCAAATTACCAAACCCATACTAGATATAATAGAGCCACCGCCGGTTTAAGCGATATTTAAATCTCAAACAACACAAAAAGAGCTCTATGATTACATGGAATAGAACGAGGCGACTTTCTACGGCCACCGAACAGTTCATAAGACTACTCTTGTGATAGTCAATATAAGCTGATAAAGGACCCATTTGAATCACTGAACACAACCAATTGAATAAAATAAAATATGTTATTGAACCATCAGCTCTATATAGCTGCCCCTGCTGGGTAAATGACCTTTATCATACTCACGGGTATACATCAGATGGCGTATGTCCAGCTTGATGGCATCCATGTTGGTTACCACTGCAATAAGTCAGAAGAAAATGCTCAAATTAATTATATTCATGTTTAAATGACCTGACGCGAGAACCATTATCGCTCCGCCCACTGGCCACGTGGTATTGTTTGTACATACAATATTGTGTTTAATTAGACATAATTAGCTTGTCTAAGGAAAATGGCGGCGTAGCAACCAAAATCGACCCTTGATTGCATTATCGACGTGACAGATTGACAGCCAACGTCAGGTCATTTGTCAAATACATCATTACACCTATATCACCTGTGAAGGAAAATCACATTGTGATACCTGTAATAAAGTGTAACCATTTTTGTTTTATATATTGGTTTAGCTTTATAGTAGCGTTTCATCATTTCAATAAAAAAGCTATATTCCTGTTATTTCTATATTAATTAACAATAAACTAGAAACGAATATGAAAAAGACTTCATGGCTGAAGTGATACATAACTTTATAATAATTGAATGTGCTTGCTGTGTAAAAACGTATTATGCATGGCTTTTTCGGTTAGGGTAGAACATCAGTCACTGGGAATACTTTTTCTGCGGAAACTAGACAGAATTTCTTTTCCGCGAAAAACGGTGATCGAGCGGGACATATGTCTATATATTGTTTATTGTGACCACTGTGGTCATGGCAACAGTAGTTGGTGCGAGATTATTCCAAAGAAAGGTAGCTCTCGGAAAAAAGAAAAATTTAAAAGCATCCGTATTAACATTGGTCTGCTATATTGGCCTTTATTGAATGACCTGGTTTGTTGTAAAGATTGAACAGGGGAAATATATTGTTACTTGTTTATGGAGACTTGACCTGTATTTATTTTATAAACGAGATTGAGACTAATTTTGGTACCACGGGATTCTAAATTTGACAACTGAAATTCTTTAAGCATTTCTCAAAAATGACTTTGGTTACGCCAGCGTCTACAAGCCCATCTGGCAGCAGTTCTCTGGACTTTTTCTAATTTGCTAATACCTGACTAGTGGTAGGGGTTCTATATCAGTGACGCGTATTCCAACTGGGGTCGGATCACGATGCTATAAGCTACCAATCCAAACCTTAACCTTCTCATAATCTGAATGGAGGTAACTGAATTTGCAAAAACAGTGATTGATTGATGTTTATTGTATTGAATTTTACGTTGCCAGTTTTATTTAAATGATTTTTTCTCTCGTTTTGTCAACAGTATTCCAGCTATATAACGTCGGTCAGTGAACCTAACCATTATTCCTAGGATACACTAAGCAGTTAGCAAGTACAAGACGCGTAATTTTTCTGCAAGTCACTGACTACTACTTCCCAACATATTTGTAGGTGAGAGACTCACGACCAAAGTTCAAAGGAGGTGATTGGGATTGACGACCCATGGACTGACGGTCAAAACAATAACTTGTAGTTAGCAACTTAAGATTTTACCTTTCTTTAGAGGATGTGAATCCCTTATTGCAACCATCATTTCTTCTGTTCTGTAATAAATAGGAGTTTGTTGTGTAAACACCTTTGCTGCACCTAACGATACATTTATCTAACAAACCGCTATGCTATTTTACTTATTGTTTTTCAAATCATTTTTTGCGAGAAGGTATAAAGTAACATTAAGCTAAATTAAATTCATAAGCCTGTTAAAAAAGCGCAGTAAAATGCCCATGCATCTTAACGTAATTGATAATAGACAATGTTTTTTTCTGAGCAACTATGTTTTAGTTTGTTTAATTAATATAATAAGCATTGTCATTCAGCTCAGCTATAGCTGACTTACTTACGTAAATACCGAATAGGCTGAGTGTAAACAGTGGGGCTTAAACTTAGATCGTGTAAACAATGACAAACTTTACCCATTGTGGTGTGTCGAATTAGGATTTAAGTATTCGGGACTTGTGACCATCTGGGGACCTGAAAGAATAAAGAAAAAATATTTGTTATAATTGACTTTGTTTTATTCTTCAAGTAAAACAAAAACTGTTTCAAGTTCACATATACGTTACATGTCTATTTGGGATATGTAATTAATACTCCTATTATTTTGTTGTATTGATCAGTGTCAACGCTAGGACAAACATGTTGGCAATTTAATCTTTGAAAAAGAATTACCAGAAGATTCTGGTAAATATTCTGTTGAAACAATCGGACCTTGGAGATATCCAATCTCCTTTGCAGAGTTATCGTTCGTAGCACTCATTCACTTCCGCAACAGGCTAAATGTCAAGATTTTTTTACGAAATTTAGTAATGACGGTTTATTCAGTTGTAAACACATTGTTAAAACAGGACAATAAAACTAGAAACAAATCATCACTACTTCACATTAGAACAAAAACGACAAAGCAGCACATTATATACGAATTAATGATGAACTATTTTTTCCTATCGTGTTTTGTTTTTACGCAGAACGTTTTCCCGATTAATATGCAAACGTAAACATCAACAATATCGTTTGTTGTCAAGATAAAAAAAGTATCTTAATGTATAAACAGCGTGATGCCCTGTTATATCTGGCGGGCAGAAGGAGATTTAATTGCAGTTTGCCAGTTGGATACGGGAAGATATTTTATTCAATCTGCTCCCAAAATGGCAGTGATCATGTGACTGGAAAGTCACGTGGAGCCGATGTTGTCCGGATAGAATTGAATGTAATGAGTCGAGTGTGTTACGGGGCTGGAGATATCTATATTTATTCAAGCACACTGTCCCTTAGGTGTTTTGTTTGTGTATTCATGCTTTGCTTATTTTGTTTTATGTGACATAATCGTAGACAAGATATTTGCACAGCCGTTCATAACAATGTTAAAATAAACATTCTAGAGGTACATCTCAGCCAATCAAATCCTACCTCCTGATACAAGCATTTTTCGTCACAAGTCTTAACACGTTTGAACATGTGTACGTTTGTCCTGCGGAAAAGCAAGCGTCGCAGATGATCAAGACTGACTCTTTTGTCATTCATGTACCAAGTATAATCAATTAGAAAATGTAAAAGACCAATTTACATTGACGTCAAATCAGAAAACTTCTATAGTATCTTAAATTGTAGTATCTCTTTTTATTATACAAGATGTGTATTATGGTGATTTATTATCTTGCATTTCCGTTAATGTCGTTTTGTGTATATCAGCGATATTTTTAATCAAATTGATATTTAACATAATAAAATGTGTTCATTTACTATTACATGAGTAGTTTATGGACATTTGCGACTTAATAAAGACATGCTATAGGTTGAAATATTTCATTTTTGAAGATAATTAAAATATAATATAGAATGTTTAAAAGTTGACATCGGCCCTGTTCATGTACATGTTGTGTTGCGAAAGTGTGCTACCACTGTACGAGTTTTTAATTAAAGCTAAAAGAAATGCATATCGGCAATTGGTCGCATTATTAAAATCAGGAAAGTCATGCTTAATTCTCTAAGATTGTTTGATTAAATAAAACGCAAAGTACGTCTCCATGGTGACAGCTGTACTTTATTATGTTCTTATTAATTTCCGTATTTTTTATTCTGGTGTGTCGTTTTGTAACCGTATGCTATTCATATCTTGAGAAATAAAAATTTAATTGCGTATTTTTTCTCACTTTTTCACCATTATCAATACCAACAACACGTCTGTGGTTTTCTATGCCCGTATTATAATCGTGATGTGTTGATGTCTAGAACAAAAATGCGTTAATTTCCTTATTTCACATTATCAGTCAACAACATGTCGCTTTAAGATTAAGTATTTCACGGACACCTCACGTTATGTTATTGGTTATTAAACTAAAATTACAAGTGTATCCCTTTTATCAAAATGATACTTTACATAAATGTTACTTTACATAAATATTACTTTACATAAATGATACTTTACATAAATGTTACTTTCAAAGGCTGTATGGTTGTATGGTGCTAAGCGTTTTTTTTTTTTGTTGTTTTTTTTTGTTTTTTTTTGTTTATTTTTTAACGAAGGTTAACGCCATTTTCAATACATTTCGGATTGTATACATCGAGTTTTATTGGTGGAAGAAGAGCTCAGAATGAATCTGAGTAGAACCATCGTCCTTTTGCAAGTTACCGGAAAACTTTCTCACGTAACGTTTTTGGAATAAACGGAAATCAAACCTACGACAGCAGAGACGAGAGATAAGAGACCTTAGACCACTAGGCCCTGCGTCGCTTTCAACATTTTCCAGTTGTATTGAGACAGTGTCTACTTGACACAGTGTTCTAAGCGCTGCCACACTGGTGTATCATGCAGCAGACACATGGT
Organism: Panopea generosa; assembly: GCA_029582155.1. Taxonomy (NCBI): domain Eukaryota; kingdom Metazoa; phylum Mollusca; class Bivalvia; order Adapedonta; family Hiatellidae; genus Panopea; species Panopea generosa. Next base: position 68,462,190 of record CM055894.1, on the reverse strand, counting down.
GTGACGGTATCTACTTGAGACAGTTTTCTAAGCGCTGCCACACTGGAGTATCATGCCGCAGTCACATGGTGTGACGGTATCTAATTGAGATAATATTCTAAGCGCTGCCACACTGAAGTATCATGCAGCAGACACATGGTGTGACGTCTACATGAGACAGTATTCTAAGCGCTGCCAAACTGGAGTATCATGCAGCAGACACATGGTGTGACGGTATTTACTTGACACAGTATTCTAAGCGCTGCCACACTGGAGTATCATGCCGCAGACACATGGTGCGACGGTATCTACTTGAAACATGTTCTAAGCGCTGCCATACTGGAGTATCATGCCGCAGACACATGGTGTGACGGTATCTACTTGAGACAGTATTCTTAGCGCTGCCACACTGGAGTATCATGCAGCAGACACATGGTGTGACGGTTTCTACTTGAGACAGTATTCTAAGCGCTGCCAAACTGGAGTATCATGCAGCAGACACGTGGTGTGACGGTATCTACTTGACACAGTATTCTAAGCGCTCCCACACTGGAGTATCATGCCGCAGATACATGGTGTGACGGTATCTACTTGACACAGTATTCTAAGCGCTCCCACACTGGAGTATCATGCAGCAGACACATGGTATGACCGTATTTACTTGACACAGTATTCTAAGCGCTGCCACACTGGATTATCATGCCGCAGACACATGGTGTGACGGTATCTACTTGAGACAGTAATCTAAGCGCTGCCACACTAGCGTATCATGCCGCAGACACATGGTGCGACGGTATCTACTTGACACAGTAATCTAAGCGCTGCCACACTAGAGTATCATGCCGCAGACACAAGGTGTGATGGTATCCATGACACAGTAATCTAAGCGCTGCCACACTGGATTATCATGCCGCAGACACATGGTGTGACGGTATCTACTTGAGACAGTAATCTAAGCGCTGCCACACTAGAGTATCATGCCGCAGACACATGGTGTGACGGTATCTACTTGACACAGTAATCTAAGCGCTGCCACACTAGAGTATCATGCCGCAGACACAAGGTGTGATGGTATCCATGACACAGTAATCTAAGCGCTGCCACACTGGATTATCAGGCCGCAGACACATGGTGTGACGGTATCTACTTGAGATAGTATTCTAAGCGCTGCCACACTGGAGTATCATGCCGCAGACACATGGTGTGACGGTATCTACTTGAGACAGTATTCTAAGCGCTGCCACACTTGAGTATCATGCCGCAGACACATGGTGTGACGGTATCTACTTAAGACAGTATTCTAAGCGCTGCCACACTGGAGTATCATGCCGCAGACACATGGTACGACGCTATCTACTTGAGACAGTATTCTTAGCGCTGCCACACTGGAACATCATGCCGCAGATACATGGTGTGATACCCCAGACAGTCACATTATACTGACATCGGGCCGATCAAACCTACAACAACTATCATCTAAATGCTGAACGCAAAGCGGGGAAGTACTTTAAAAGGACTGAAATAATTACCAGCGTACTACATTTCATTCTTACAATTTATATCGCTGACCTAATATATTATTTCTCACTATACTATAATTATATAACATGTTTAATTGTGTATACCATTGCACACGTATAGATAAAAATCGAGAACAAAAGTCAACAACTTTCATAGAACATATTTTTTAAAGTGTTCCTGTTATTAAATTAAAATGTGCTTATAAGCCCTTTGTTGGGGGGCAGTTTTGGTCGGATCAAAGCTGGTTCAAGATCTCCTAGATCTTGTCGAAATATAACTGCTGTGCAAGTTAGGTTATTGAGAAATGGAGTTGCTATTGCGTTTACATTAAATATTTAACACTTTCCCTTTATAACGTAAAACAGTGACCCTGTGGCGCCCCCACACCAAATTTGAGGATCTAACTTCAACAACCCGTATAGTGGACCCCATACAATGCTAAATATACAACATCTAAGGTATATTGCTTGAACTTTGAGATAAACTGTTTTTTAAAGTTTCCTTTAAAGTCAAATGGCTTGGGCATTTGTGGCCGAATCACATTAATTCAAAAACTCTTTTTCAGATATTTTTGTTATATAACTACTGTGTAAGTTTGGTTAAGATTCATTAAAAAATGAGGATGCTATCGAGTCTACAAGAAAAAGGTTAACGAGTTGACGACGGGAGACAGACACTTTACATTGACATAAGCCCTGCTGGCATTTGGCCTGTAACACTAAAATGAATCAGTTCATTTAAAAACACGAAGGTTGTCACTGCACACCAGTCTAAATGTGTTGCTTTTAAACCCGCATTTTAATCAACCCCGGCATAAAAATTAAATATAAAGGTAACTAAACTTACGTTTCATCTGTTTAAAAGTTATAATCTTATCACAGGAAATAAGAAAAGTAATTTAAAAATGTTATTAAAAACAGTTTTCAATAAATATTGATCTTTTTTTTTTAAATAAAAAATCGATGAAAATCGTCCGAACAACATGTACCGCTAGGGTGCGCTGTTAACGAGATACTGCGGGACTGTATTAAAAAAACACACGAAAATACGCTAAACCGAAAGCAGATGCTTCATAGTATATATGTACAGATAGATATTTGATAATTTACGCCAGGTGTCTCAAAATCCGATGGGAACACCGCAAACTACTTTAAAGGTAGAACCCATTCACAAATCTAACAAAAGACTGGAATGATGAACTGTAAAAGTAATAAATTATGTTTTAAACTTATTAATTTACCTCGACTGTGAAACATGATATTACAACTTGTACAAAAAACGCTAGATGAATTCCTGGGTAGAACTAGTACTTATCATATGCGGATAAAGTGTCTTGCTCGAGGACACTACACAGAGCGTGGCAGAGGACCCAGTCCACGACCCTTCGATCCTGGGTTCAATGCTCTACCACTGGACCAGGCGTTCAACACTTTAAATAAAACTATATAGTTTATCTAATAAAATGAACTATAAAAGTAGTAAATAACCTTTCTAATAAAATGAACTGTAAAGGTAGTAAATAGTCTATCTAATAAAATGAACAGTTACTAATAAAATGAACTGTAAAATAGTGCAAACATAATGTAGAAAGACATTACCTATAATGAAAGACATTGCAACGCCAAAGTAGTTGAGAAATGACACGATGGACGTTGATGTTGCTCTCTGATCCGGGGGAAACCAAATCGACGACAGAAGTGCCGGGCCCGCGAAAGGTACAGTTCCGCCAATGCCGTTCAACACCGCACACAAATTGGCCAACCTGAAATATGTCATATTTCTTTCTGTTAGTGAGGCCTCAACTGTATCCCATTCATGTTTGTACAAATACAATACTGGTATTATAACTGCATATTTATGTCAAGCATGGTATTTTACGGGCATTCTGTTGCAACAATCTGCATTGTGTTATGTCTCTGCAATATATAACTTGTGATTTATATTGACAAAATAACAAAGTCTAACCCGTGGTGAGGTTTACTGTCCTGCACAATGGCCAATGTAAAACATAAACTAACAGGAGGCCCAAGAGGACCTGAATCGCTCTACTGGCAACAGATGCTACATGTAAAATAGCTAAAGGTCTGGGCCTTAAACTTTCAGAAAAAAATGATTGTTTTTTAAATTTTACTTAAAACGTGCTTATAAGCCCTGTGGCGGGGAATTTGTGGTAGAATCACGCTGGTTCAAGAACTCTTCCGAGATATTATGATTATATAACTGCTGTGCAAGTTTGGTTAAGATTCAATAAAAAATGAAGGTGCTATCGCGTATACAAGACAAATGCTAACAGACGGACAGATGAGGACGACGGACAATTTACCATGACAAAATCCTGCTGGCCATTGGCCAGTAGAGCTCATAAAAATTATATAAAGGAAAGTATTGATAATCTTACTTACACTTTTTCCCATACGCAAGATGAACTACAATGGTGTAACCAGTCATTATTTCCTAATTGCATGAACCCTTTCATGGTTACAACAAAAGCTAATGGAAGAAAGGTGCGTTCGAGTGTACTAAAATACTAAAAATACCATAATAATTCATGAAAAATAAAATAAGGGCTGCAAATCAATATGCATTCGTAACAGGTCGACTCAAGCATTATGAATGAATTTTGGTGGGCTGCGTTAGCAACTCACTAGTGTTGACATGTGGACTTTTGAAGCTCCGTTAAAAGTGTAAATACCTCATAACTCAGTGTACCAACATACCAAAAATATAGTGCAAAGAAATTTCAAAAATTACAATATTCAATGTTTAATATATAAAAAACAAACAAAGAACTTAATTTCGGGACCCAATAAATAAATATTTATGTGTTTGCTTTAAATGTGTTAATAGCATCTGTTGAATGTAAATATCATCTTTTGAACGTATATGAAATTACTACGCCATAAAAACATTAGATTGTACTTTTATGATTGGCCCTGGAGTGTAATTTAATGGAATATAGTGTAGGGTCTATAAAATGAATAGTAGCAGACGGACAAAATACTGTTTACTAGTATATTGTAATATATACGTGTATATATAACAGTGTTAGCGAAGGATCCTTTCCCATTATTTTACTAGATTGTTTAAAAAGAGTATGTTAGTATATATTGTCAAATAAGGGTTATGCTACCACGAACCACAAAACTTACTGTGTTACATATAGTTGTGCAATATGGTGCAGTATAATAAGAGAACTGTGCCTTTTTTAGAAAAGCACCAAACTTGGCACAAACATTGTACAAAGTTAACTAATTTTTTAACACCGAGACCCATTTGTAAAATGGCGGAAAATCCAAGATGGCCGCCAAATTTTACAAATTTAACATTTGTCCTTATATTTTCAGTATTTTATATCTTATCTTTGACTGTTTATGACTAATAATATCAATTTATAATTATATTTAATAATTTAAATGAATTATTCTATAAGAGAAAAATGCAAACTGATGGCTAAGATCGTGAAAATAAGCAAACATTTCTTTTATTTAGATATTATTTTATTCATTTGCGCAACGTTTTCATCGTATTTTACAAAATGACATGCTTGGACACGTAAGATACAAAATTGCTAAAATAAGGAAAGGTTTGTATATATATGCAACTTAAAGTGTGTGAGGTAAATCAATATGACATCATGCTAGAACAAATTGGAGATTAAATGTAATGAATATCCAACAGCTACTGGTATATTACTATGATGTACACAATATATTATGCCTTTGATGGAGGGGAACTTGTGTTTTTTCTTCAAAATTAGGCAGATTTGCCGTTCGCACATGACTTGACAAGCAGGTTATTAGTGCTTTGGATATCATTGGCCGCTCATGCCAGAGTTTGAATCCAAATTAGACCCTCTGGTCTCTCAAAAACAATTTTTGTTCTACTTAGAAAAGGGACTCCAGAGTGATTCATATAAATTCTGATCTAACTTCACAGTCTAGCTATAGAAATTGTTATAAACTAAATCTTTACCATTGCCTGTTTCATATATACTAACATATCTCCAGAATGTTGGATTACCGGACTACCCATTGCTTTATAGTCACACAGAGGTCATTTACTTCAGGTCTTAACTTAACACGTTTTGTCCTGATTGTGATGTTGAACATTTGCTTCTTTTCTCTATGTATTTTTTTATTTATTTTCCAGTGCCGTCTAAAATTTATTAACTGCTTTCTCCATCTTTCGAATACTACCCATATGAGAAGTTAGGTCAACATCCCTCCTTCTCATTTTTAAGCTTGTTATTCTATTCATTTGTTTGGTCTGTCGGTACTCAAGAAAATAATGATGTGTTTATTCTTCACTACCATTTTGCCATCTCGTCCACCAAAATCATGTCATAAATGTCAACAAGGAACCAAAGTAAAAGTTCAACAAGAGTCATTTGTTAAGCTGAAGTTGCCTTCTTGCAGCGACCTAACAAAACTTCAAGGTAACAGATCAGTTGATAATGTTTACTGCTGCCATTATCGGTATCTTGGTTTCTTAATCCAACATCATTGTATATAAGTATGTTAAAGGGTAAGCAGTCACCAGGTAGGCAAACGTGTACTCTACGTGGATGGCCGTGAGAATGTCCTGGCCCTCTTATACAGTATCTGCCATTACCAGAGCACCTATGTAAGCCAGTTGCCAAGATTGTTGGAAAACCCATCCCAATGTGAAGATTTTTAAACAATACTGACTACTAGTATTTTCGAATGTACCTGGTCAGTTTTATTGAATGTGTTCGAGGCTCTACACAAGCAATAAAGGTAGTTTGCGCGGGATTGAAAAGCTTTACAGACCCCCTGTGATGCTTACTGCTTTACGAACAGACTGAACAGATTGAGGTAGAAGGGCGCATTTGTCAATGATTATTGGCCATTCTGTTAAAAAAAGGTTTATCAGGAAACCAATGATGATTTTGAAATATGAATTTATAAAATAATGAATAAGCAACCACTTTTAACGGATAGTTCCGAGACAACAAACACAATTAACATCAACCCCCTTAACTTATACAAGTATATATATACACGTGTCTGCTGTATTTTTTTTTAGTTTTGATACTTGTATTGCATAGAAATTATATGAATCAGTACAGCAAAGCATTAAAACAATAAAAACATAACCGGCATTGTTAGTATTTTTTACATTTTAAACCGATATATATTTTTTCATATCACTCACTTAAGTACTAATACATCATACATTGTTTTTAATTTAATTATGAACCTTTAATAACAACAACAACAACAACAACAACAACAACAACAACAACAACAACAACAAAAACAATTACGGTTATTCTTTCAATACATATACATGTAAAAATGAGGAAAAAATACAAATTTTATAACAGGTAGTGTTAATTGTGTTGGCTAGTCCTCTTCTGTCACATCCAATGTATACCCAGATCAGTCTGCGCACGACTGTCAATGACCATCGTCGTTAGTATTTGGCGTATAGCCAGGTACCAATACCGCTGTTGTCTCCACTTTAAACCCCGATCTAGGCATAGTACCACCATTGCAAAAAGGAAGTGCTTCCGTGGGGTAGTCGCATAATGGCGGTTTTAAATAATCCTCATTTCTTCTTCTTTAAAAATGCATTTTCCTTATTTTAATGCTCATTTTTTTATTTGAATGGCATTATTGATGTATTTTGAACACTTTGACAGCATTGTCATGTTTGAATTGTGAATTTAGAAAAAAAAATTGATGCTTGGAAATTGGGGTATGAATACATGATTTCGGAAGTCTACTTTCACTTTGTCACCAGTGTACACACTGAGCAGAAAAAAAACCTCTTATATGACACATGACATATTTTGATTGTGCAGAGGTTGACAAACAGTAAAATGTAGGTTTCACTTCTTTCATTTGGGTCTCTCTATGAATGACAAGCCTTCAAACTTTTATTATTTACTATAGAATAAAGAACAAAAGTCAATGGTGGGATGACACCTCTAGACACACACTACATTTCATTAAATTTACGGAGTAAAGTGTGCTACGTTTATCACGTGGGTCCAAAAGTTCGGTCCAAACATTTATATGAGAAAGTTTACCAACTATTATTATACTACACAGATACATGGGGCACAAAAAATTGGATGTCATACAAAGTGTGATTTGATTTTTTGTATTAAATAAGGTTCAACGCTATTTTCAACAAATTTCAGGTTACATATGGCATATTAACTTTTGCTGATGGTGGCTCAGAATGACCTCTGTAATGTGCTGAAAGTGATGCTAAATCCAGTAGTGAAAGTGATGCTAAATGCCCTAGCGAAAGTGCTGCTAAACCACCTAGCGAAAGTGAAGGTAAACCCCCTAGCGAAAGTGAAGGTAAACCCCTAGCGAAAGTGACGCTGAACTCCCTAGCAAACCCCCTAGCGAAAGTGACGCTAAACCCCCTAGCAAAAGTGCCACTAAATCCCCTAGCAAAAGTGCTGCTCAACTTCCTATCGAAAGTGATGCTAAACTTCCTATTGAAAGTGACTCTAAACCCCCTAGCAAAGTGATGCTAAACCACCAAGCGAAAGTGACGCTAAACCCTCTAGCGAAAGTGCTGCTAAACCTCCTAGCAAAAGTGATGATAAACCCTCTAGTGAAAGTGACTCTAAACCTCCTAGCAAAAGTGCTGATAAACCCCCTAGCAAAAGTGCTGCTAAACTTCCTATCGAAAGTGATGCTAAACATCGTATTGAAAGTGAAGCTAACCCCCCTTGTAAAAGTGACGCTATACCCCCTAGTGAAAGTAATGATAAACCCTCTAGCGAAACCACCTAGTGGAAGTGATGCTTAACCCTCTAGCGAAAGTGACACTAAACCACCAATTGGAAGTGATGCTTAACCACCTAGTGAAAGTGATGCTTAAGCACCTAGTGAAAGTGACACTAAACCATCTAGTGGAAGTGATGCTAAACCACCTAGTGGAAGTGACACTAAACCACCTAGTGGAAGTGATGATAATCCACCTAGTGGAAGTGATGCTAAACCACCTATTGGAAGTGATGCTAAACCACCTAGTGGAAGTGATGCTTAATCACCTAGTGAAAGTGATGTTACATGTAAACCACCTAGTGAAAGTGACACTAAACCACCTAGTGGAAGTGATGTTAAACCACTTAGTGGAAGTGACACTAAACCACCTAGTGGAAGTTATGCTAAACCACCTAGAGGAAGTGACACTTAACCACCTAGTGGAAGTGATGCTTAACTACCTTGTGAAAGTGATGCTAAACCACCTAGTGGAAGTGATGCTACATGTAAACCACCTAGTGAAAGTGATGCTAAACCACCTAGTGGAAGTGATGCTACATGTAAACCACCTAGTGAAAATGATGCTAAACCACCTTGTGGAAGTGATGCTACATGTAAACCACGTAAGGAAAGTGATGTTACATGTAAACCACCTAGTGGAAGTGATGCTAAACCAACAAGTGGAAGGGATGCTACATGTAAACCACCTAGTGAAAGTGATGCTACATGTAAACCACCTATTGAAAGTGATGCTAAACCACCTAGTGGAAGTGATGCTACATGTAAACCACCTAGTGAAAATGATGCTAAACCACCTTGTGGAAGTGATGCTACATGTAAACCACGTAAGGAAAGTGATGCTACATGTAAACCACCTAGTGGAAGTGATGCTAAACCAACAAGTGGAAGGGATGCTACATGTAAACCACCTAGTGAAAGTGATGCTACATGTTAACCACCTATTGAAAGTGATGATACATGTAAACCACCTAGTGTAAGTGATAATCAACCACCTAGTGGAAGTGATGCTACATGTAAACTACCTAGAGAAGGTGATGCTAAACCACCTAGTGGAAGTGATGCTAAACCACCTAGTGAAAGTGATGCTGCATGTAAACCACCTAGTGGAAGCGATGCTAAACTTCCTTGTGGAAGTGATGCTACATGTAAACCACCTATTGAATGTGATGCTAAAACACCTCGCGAAAGTGCTGCTTAATACCCTAGTAAAATTGCCACTCAATCACTGAAAGTTACTAGCTTCAGTGGTGTTTGATATAGCCGTATATAATTTACATACCATGTGGCCGTAGTGGGGTCAAGAGTGATGCACCTGATACCGCTGCCCATCAGGATCAATACGGAACACATTAGCATGGATACCCTCAACCCTGCAATAAAACACTTCTCCAGTCATAGAGTCATACATCATAGAGTATAGATTTTAAGTATCAATGTCATATAACAATATATATCTAAAGCAATACCAAAAGAACAGGATATTCCTTACCGACTAGCTCAAATAATATATTGAACGGAGCAGATAACCCGTCACCTATCATTTCATGTACCTAACATTTCATGATTTTTTTCAAAACATATCAAGCAATTTCCTTGCAATTTGGACTTAAATACATTATTGTCTGTTAATGGCATATACAACTTTCAAAAGCGCTACTCCATAATTTGCCTCTCACACTGGTTAGCTGTTCCGTTCAGTATATATTGATTTGTGTTCAATTTTAAAAACGTTAGTTATATCAAATCCGTTATCTAGGTATAATTATAACTAACAGTATGTCTATCAATCAATAAAATATACCAAATCTGTTTGATGAAAATCTGGTTGTTTTGGAATAGTGTACAGATATATATATGTGTGTGTCGTTTTCTGTTTAATTATTGACTATTCTCCATAAATAACATAAATTATATGAATTGTTTCTATTATACCACTTACTTAGTAATGAATAGGTCGATGACCATTTTATGAACATTTCTCATACTCTAGTTCTTAACATACTCAAGAGATATGAAAACGCAACACAGGAAGATATATGAAAACGCAATTTATTAAGTATATATACATATCCTGCAGTAATTATTGTTTGTCGATGTTATTTGTTGTTTATTTGAGATGTAACTCAATAAGCTGGTACATCCTGCAATGGTGTCACTTTGTTTTCATTTCGTTTCCAGGCGTGACTCTCTGTTTCATAGGCCATACATGGGCCATATGTAGTGTGCAGTAATTGACCTCTGCTTGATTCGTTTCGCTTTAAAACGTGCAGATTTTAGCAGTGAAATGAAAATTACACCAGTCCGGTCCGCACACCTTTCATATTGCCTAGCCAGTATAGTTACGGATAATACGTATCACAAAACTGTTATCATATTTTATAAACCTGTCATTAGCGTAGTCAAAATGGCGTAGTAATTTCAGTTTTGTTCCTAATTTATCCTAATACATTTGACTGCTGTCGACCAATGAAAATTGTCAGCGGAAGATAAATAACATGGAAGGTGCATGGGAGAAGAGAACTCAGACGGATGCTTTACCGCCAAGTGGTCCTTCTAGAGGTTTACAAAACCAATTAATTCCATCGGTCATATATATTAAGCAATGGATTTTTGTCGTGCCTGCTTGTGGTGAGCTCGAAATAGTCGTCAAAATGGCGGCTCTGTGTGTGTGCGTTCATCAATGTGTTCGTCCGATCATGCCATACATAGAGGGATTCTGAAGTCACTTGGCACAAATGTTCACCATAATGAGACAAAGCGTCGCGCACAAGATTAAGTCCGTAGCTCAAAGACTCAAGATCACACTTAGAGGCTCAAGGTAAGATATAGGTACAAAACGTCGTGTCCGCTCCATATCTCGTAAACTAGTTGACACAATTTTGAAACAACACGGCACAAATGTTCACCATAATCAGATGATGGGTCGCGTGCAAGACCCAGATCGGTATATCAAATGTCAAGGTAACATTTTGAGATTAAAGGTCAGAAATACATACACATATTCGGGTCCGCTCCATATCTTGTAAACCACCCAACAGATTGTGAAACGGCAAAATGACACAAATGTTCACAATAACCAGACGATGAATCGCGTGCACGAACTATGTCCGTAGCTCAAATATCAAGGTCACACTTATAGATTCAAGGTTAAAATACGTACAAAATTTCGTGTCCGTTCACCACATGTTCACCATAATCATACAAAGTGTCGCGCGCAGACTGAGGTATGTACACCAAAGGTCAACATCACACTTAGAGGTTCAAGGTCAGAAATAGGTCCATGTACACAATGTTGTTTATCATGAGACAAGTAAATTTGATCACAGATCGGTACTCGACATTGTAGTCCTTAGGCTTGCCACTTACCTTTAAAGTCCATGAAATAGCACATAGGTAGCACAGTTATCATAAATGCGATGTTTCCATAGTTCGCAAGCATACCAATATTGCTGTCTTCCCAGTTAAACACAACCTCGGCCGACTCCGTGATCGGTCCCCATGTGTTCCATATTAAGGCCTGTAAACAACGGTACACAAAAGAAACGTATATATTGTCTGTATCGACGATAAATGTTAAAATTCCACTTAAGCTATTAGCCTAAAAGTAAAACGTTAAAACGATGACAAAATTAAGGTTTTAACATTCGCCACTGACATTAATGTTTAACATTTAGCTAAAGTTCGGTCGGTGTTTGTTTACATTTGTCGTTAAGTTTTGGCATTTAGTAGAACTTTAACAGTTAACGGAATATTAACATTTATCGTCGATAAATTACGAGAACATAAAATATAAATTACTCACATAGTAACTGTCAGATCATAGTTGTTCCTTACAACTGACCTAACCCGAAATGTGGGATGGGGTGTCTATAAACTATAGTATAATGATCCTCGTCCGTAGACCAGTTAGTCCGTTTGTAAACAATGGGAATATTGAGATGACAAATGATTGACGGACGGACGGAAAGTTCAAACACTATATTATACGCCTGTGTCTTCGACACTGGGGGCGGGGGTCATAGAACAAGAAAAATATTACATCCATGTGTGCCTCCAATTAGAAGAAAAAAAACATTAACTTAAGACAAAGAAAGTATGTCTCAAATACAATGAATTAAACAGCTGAAACATGTAAATCCTGGATTCGTGTCTATTGTACCTGAGTGAAACTGGAGAGTGAGAAGACGGCCAGCACGTACCATCGCCTCGTAAACACTGCTGTTCCGACGGCCAGCGTGTCTCGTCGCGCAGAGGTGTGCAATATCGGCAGACGTTCAGCGTCCTCCTCGGGGATCGCCATCTTTTCTGGTTCCTGCAACATCAATTTTAACAGATGTAACTTTAATGGCTACTTTCAATCATATACAAATGGTGACTATTAAAAAGTCATGTGAGTTCCCTGTAAAACTTTTGTAAAATATTATGATGACTTAAAAGAGTCGAGAATTAGGACATTCCGCCTGAGGGTAACATGTACGTAGACAGACTGTGTCTAGCACTTATTTGCAGTCTTGGTAGTCTATGTATATAAACTAATATCTCCTGAATCAGGTCTGTTCCACAGTTCATAGCTATTGAACGCTTACCTAAAAACTTTTCCTGATGCAACTGACTAATCAACATGCTCTAAGGTGGCTTTGTTACGGACCAATCAGCGTCCTCCTACTATATTGATAGATGATATCGAATCAGCGTGTTCGTAACAACTGCCATTTAACGGACCCATCTGTGTAACTGTATCCATAAACCAACGTCATCAGTGGTCATTATAGATTAATCTTACCTCAGGCATACCTGTCAAGTATCACGGTTTCGCCGTGAGTCTCACGATTTTGATAATGAAATCACGGTCTCACGCTGACTATGTTATTTCTCACGCATTTCAATTAAAGCAAAATTAACGAAAATAAATACTATGGTTTTATGAATAAATCGGTATAAACATTGGTTCGTGTATTAGTTGTGTCTGACCTAATGTTAGCCACCGGAACCGGTGTTACTATACTAACACATAATAATCGTTACCCGGTATCAATGTAAACGTCATGGCGTCGTCTGCTAGTGCTTATGTAAATTTTGGTAAAATAATTGACTGAAACTGTTGTAGAAACACCCCAGAACACACCACTGACGATCTAGGAATCAAAAAAAAATTCGGGGGGTGCGGGGGGGGGGAGTTGTGGGCATGCCCCCGAAACCCCCTAGAATAGTTTCTCACTCTAAGGTTCATTTGAGCCTTGACAGCCATGTACCTCACACCGGCAGATATTTACCATGTATATCCGTTTAGTATGTTCTTCAACTGATAACATCTAGATTGTATCCGCGATGTAGTGATTGTGTTTGTATATACGATTGAATATCATAAATACACACACGAGATATGGAAACGCATCACATGAAGAGTTATGAATCGCACCACATGAATTTAGAGGGGACTCACTAAAGTGACAACAATATAGGAGGTGCCAAATTATTCAGTAACATCTCAAGTAAATAAACAATATCACCGATGAACAATAATTACTCTAGTATATGGATATATGCACTCGTGTCAAATATTATGCGATTTCATATCTCTTCCTGTATTACGTTTTCTTATGTCTCAAGTGTATCTATTACACAAGCAAAGCTACGTACTATTCAAACTGTTTCATGTTCACATGAGACAAATATATATCATTATTTACTAATCAGATAAACAAAAAGATGATACTTGCAGATCCATTGCCCCTTAATTGACGTCTCACTACACAGTTATGCCCCTTATTTCACCATGGTGATTCTTAGGTTAAAGAAACGGCCTATGTAATTTGGTTTTGAAATATTTTCAAAATGGTTCATCGTGGCTGTGGTGGTTGTGATTTCTTGCTGCAGATGAGTAGAGCAAAAGTTGGCATAGGCATAACATATATTGCAATAAGAGATCACCGGTGTTAAAAGGTGACTTTGAAAACAAAATACTTTAAAGCAATCTATGTGGAATTATTTTTAAGCATGGAAATCAATGACCTTATTTTATATAGAACAAAGAACAAAATTCAACTCTGTAGTAAGACCTTAATGTTTGCGAGTATAGTTACATTCCAGCACCACTGAAACGCAAACCCCACATAAAAAATGCCAAATATTTATTACGATCTCCAGACCACTTATTGAATTGTATAATATTATGCACCCTATAAAAACACGATTAAACTACAATTCAATACGCACCATGTTATCAGTATCCATTTTCATGTGAGTGCATTTATTCCATAAATCAGTGATACATTATAACTTCACACACTGTTTATATTTACTCGTAATCCACGATCCACACAAACTGCTTAAATATTAAAAAAATAACTATTATTTATATACATGTAGTTACACATAATTCTGTTTGTGTTAGTTTTTTACCCACATAAGTCATATAACAGTTTATCAAGTAAAAGTCATTTTATCCAACTTTCAATTCCTCATTTATTATGTATGGTGTCTTTAACACTTAATTAGCATATGCTTGACAACTGTGCCACTGCGAGTGTGTTGTGTCTAAGCTATAAGAATTTGTTTCACAATCGACGTAAAATAAATAAGGTTGAACTTAACGTCTACCACCCTTTAACACCTTCATGACCTGACCTGATATACATAAATAAACCTAGCGTATGTACATGATTTAAACTGTTATATATGCAGTAGTTCATTATTAACTGAAGGCTACGGGCGTGTTATCTTTTCCAATGTTTATTAACATCGTCATCATCATCACCCTGTGTTTGCAAGATTT
Organism: Panopea generosa; assembly: GCA_029582155.1. NCBI lineage: Eukaryota > Metazoa > Mollusca > Bivalvia > Adapedonta > Hiatellidae > Panopea > Panopea generosa. The sequence continues at coordinate 68,447,142 of CM055894.1, read as the reverse complement.
ACCGATATTGTTACAATGTTATCAACTCGCTATCTTACAATAATTAGTGAGGTGTCAAAATTGGGTACGTATTCATTATTCCATATTAATATAGTGAGTTGATCGATTTATTTATTTATTATAGTAGTGTTGTTTTTTAATTTCAGGTTATACATGACATGTGCAGTTTTATTGGTGAAGACCTCAGAATGAATATCAGTAGAACCACCGCACTTCTGCAAGTGACTGGCAAACTTTCTCACATAAAGTTTTTGGAGCGAGCAGGACTCGAACCTGATTGAGTCAGACTGAGTAGAACCACCGTCCTTCCGCAAATAACTGGCGAACTTTGTCACATAAAGTTTTATGGAGCGAGCGGTACTCGAACCTTCGATCTCTGAAGCGGTGAAAGGTAAGTGACATTGAGACGGCGCCTTGGACCACTGGGCCACGGAGAACCCTCTTATCTAGAGCGTTTGCATAAATATAATATGCTTCTGATTATTTTATAATTCTTGCCAACGCGTTTAGCACATTTAAAGCATAGCACACCCATTGGAAACAGAAAGTACTTCTGTGGGCTGTTCACAAAATGGCGGTGATAAATAATCCGTGTTTCTTCTTCTTTATAAATGCATTATTCCTTATTTTAATACTCGTTTTTTTTTTGTTGAATGGTAGCATGGATGTTTTTGGAACATTTTGAAAGCGTCTGAATTGTGAAATTAGAAAAAAAGTAATGCTTGGAAATTGGGATGTGCGGAATACGTTATTTCAGAAGTTGACTTTCTTTATCAACCGTGCACAAACTGAAAAGAAAAAAATCTTACAGGCTACATGACCCCTAGTTTTCTAATGACATATTGGCACTACAGGTGTCACCAAACATTAAAATGAAAATTGTCCCACCTTTCATGTTAACTTGTCTATGTATGACAAGATTTTAAAAACGTTTCATTCGTTATAGAACATGAAGGACAGTTATTATGATCAGCTTACACCTTAATAACAAATGCACACGAATGTGAGTTTCTATTTTTTTTAAACATGATACAGAAAAAGTAGTCATATACCAATTATTTTTCATTAAACTGTGGTCTCTTACAATAACGAGTAAAACGCTGATTTGAAATACAGTCATAATTGTCTTAACCAGCCACTCAATGAAAAGAGCAAACATTACCGCTTAATGCAGGTGGCTGCTTAATACAGGCTGATCTTAACTTAAATTATAAACATGATAAATAGAAAATGTGACTAATTAAGACAAGTGGTTGCTTAATAGAGGTGATCACTAACTCAGGTTTTACTGAATACTACAAATAACATTAACCAGTGTTCATCTTAAACCTTTTACGATGATTTTTTGACGTCATTTAGATGTTCGGTCAGCCAAATTAAACTGTCAACACCAAGCTCTGAATCATAGGTTAATATCACAATTACGTCATGGATTTATACCACCATTGTACTGCTAAGCGTCATCTTTTCCTGCTCGCCAAATTGACCAGTTCAAAGCTTAAGCTTGACTTAAAGTTACGATGTTTAAGTGCATAACTCATACATGATGCTTAAAAGTATGCGAGGACCAATTTCAATAGAAAAAAATACCATTACTCGTATATTAAAAACAAAAATAAGTTGCAATCACGTAAAAACTGGGACTAATTGACGTCATTTTCAACACATTATATGCGTAACGCTATTAAAAACGCAAGTGTTTGAATATTGAATATATATTTGAATCCAGATTTGCTTTCATTTTTTATCGGTCAATATATGATGACCGCAATTAGTTTCAAAGGGATGATAATTGATTGATTGAATATTTAGCGTCATGTTTATATCATCGAGGGCTAATAGACGATCAGTTAACCTAACTACTGTTTCATGGGATGCAGTACTCGAGCACACTCCCATCTCCGCAAGTAATTGATAACTTTCCCATTTGAATCAGCGATGTGAAAAGGATGGTAATTAGACGCAATGTCGTATATACCCACCATCACGGAGATTGTAGCCTGGCGGGATTCGGACTCACGACCCCTGGATTGATAGTCAGTTAATCGGGCCTTGGTTCAAAGGGATAAATTAGTGGAATATAATTATATAATAGAGTAAGAATAGTTTGGCTTGGTTAATTATGCATGTCATTTCTAAAGTTGATACAATACACTTGTCCATTAAGAACGCAAGTATGTGTAGTTTATCATTTATATAAATATATGACATTAAAATGATAAACTAGGACAATTCTTTCTTAGCTTGTGTTTCAATTTTATTCCAACAACGTCACCACTTAAAAAACAAAATTTAACAAATCAATTGATTGTGTAACACGCATGACCCGATAAAAAGGACAGCCGGACAAGTCTGGGATAAAACATATTCAATATTCAAAAACGTGCGTTTGTAAAGACGTTAAGTATACTATTATATGACGGTCAGATTTTTATTTTGGCAGAAGTATACCTTTGTTATGTAGCACCATCGTTCTCACACAACTAACTAGTAAAGTGTTTGGATCGGGCTGGGTTTGAACCCTACCAGCAGCGAACAGTGACCACTCTTAGACAACATCTCGGACTAATCCATCATTGAGGCTCTCAACTCTCCCTGGGTGTACCTGATTGTATAGGCGATACACGGCATCTAGATAGAGGTCGACCTAAGGACCATGCACAAGAATGTAACTGTTTTATTCTGCACGTTCATGTTGAGGTATGCGTTTGTAAGTGACTGGTGCGCCAGTCATTAACAAATATATTTTAGTTTAATAATTTTAATTTTGAAAAAAACTATTGATGTTTCGAACCCTGGTGTCTTCATTTCGTATAATTGACTCGCGAGATTGTCTATTCCGTGGGAGCTTATGTGACACTCGTGTATTTAACACACGCAGATAGAGAGAGAGACAGAGACAATGCGCGAGAAAGATAGAGGAGAGAGAGGAGAGGACAGACAGGCAGACATACACATACCGTTTAATTACAAGTGAAAGGATCCAGAAGAAAGCTAAACTAGCGTATATGTATTTTTTTGACAGACAGACAGACAGACAGACAGACAGACAGACAGACAGACAGGCAGGCAGGCAGGCAGGCAGGCAGGCAGGCAGGCAGGCAGGCAGACAGACTAAACTAGCTTATATGTATTTGTTTGACAGACAGACAGACAGACAGACAGACAGACAGACAGACAGACAGACAGACAGACAGGCAGGCAGGCAGGCAGGCAGGCAGGCAGGCAGGCAGGCAGGCATGCAGGCAAATAGACAGACAGATAGACAGACGTTGGCGCTCTTTGTGAGGGGATGCGAATCAACGTGCAGAGAGAGAGAGATTGGAGGGGGTGAATAGAGCCCTTCTTGAACTATGTAAGTGGGGTGCAAAATTAGGATGAGAGAGAGAGAGAGAGAGAGAGAGAGAGAGAGAGAGAGAGAGAAAGAGAGAGAGAGAGAGAGAGAGAGAGAGAGAGAGAGAGAGAGAGAGAGAGAGAGAGAGAGAGAGAGAGAGAGAGAGAGGAGGGACCCTTCTTGAACTCTGTTTGGTTGCCAATCCGTTAACATTCAGAGAGAGATTAAAAATCTGAGAAAGACATTATTTATCAAAATGACAGGTACAGAACACATTAAATGTTCAACATTAGCAAAATGGCTCATTATAAATGTTAAGAAATACCCAGCCTACGCCTTATGGAGAGGATGAAGAGTGAGAGAAGCAGCGTATAACAGACAATCAGACCGACATTAACACCACACTATGTAACTACAAGTACATAATCCACCGCTAAAGTGTTATTTTGTTAGATACACATGTAGATTTTTCGTCGCCTATCGTAGGTGGATTTAGAGGGAAGAACGGCCGGCCCGATCACCAACCACCCTTCGCGAGATTCCCCGAATACTAAAAATGGTTAACAACTTCAGCTAAGTGAAAATGGACTTAAGAAGCATGCTGACCCTGGCTTTTGGGAGCCATTCGAGATATCCATTGCATTTTCAGGGAATCCCGGTGCATATATGATATACAGTACAATCTATATGTATATTCGTATAAAGGGCATGCAAAGTTAAAATAAATACTCAAGAACAGTGCATGTGGAGTAGTTGTGCTAAGATGTAAAATACACATATCATAATAAATTCAAACTTACCTTTTACACTATCGCCATGCCTTCTGGGTATTCACACTTGTCATCATAAACAGCTATTTAAGACTTGTGGGTAAATCAACAAATAACAAATACATCATGTGCACGCATGAGTCATTTAGCTATATTACACGACTAACCGGACATTTTAAGTGGTTGGGTTCACACACACGGAAGAAGAATGAATGAAAATTAAATTTTAGTTTCACCGAATTTAACGTTGATTGTATTGATTGACACTTTTGTCTTTGATTTATAATCACAATTGCAGGTGTTTTTTAAATCTTAATTATAGGATGCATACACACACACCCTCGCGCGCGCGCGCACACACACACACACACACACACACACACACACACACACACACACACACGAAAACGACTTGTACCGTGTTTTTTTATTAAATATAAAGATTACTCTGTTGTTGTTTATATATATATAAAGGGAGATATGTAGTTTATATATGCTCACGTAATAACGATAAACAATCAATCAATCAATCAATCAATCAATCAATCAATCAATCAATCAATTAGTTAACAGCCTAGTATAATATTTATATTTTAATACTCTCGGGGGATGGGACAGCCGGGGCACAAGATCGAGAATATTGAACACGGCTTGCCCCTCACCGTTCCTTCCCGACACTATTTAGTCAAAAATAAATTATTTAGTGCATTCTTTATTAAGATAACCACTATGAAGTAGGAATCACTGATTATTAAGAGTAATAGCTATGTCACCGTTTTAAGCCCTGACCCTGTTTCTCTAAATTGCCTCCTAACGTATCGTGATTTGTGTCCGGTCTGGTAAATATTTTACACTCCTACTTGATACTACAAGCTACTTACTTTTCAGTTCTTGCTACAGTTATTCAAAGAGGATATATATAGAACAAGTTTCCCCAAAGACCTCCCATGTACACGCTTATTGAATTGCTTGAAATAAATGACAAAACCTATTTTAATCGGATTTGGTTAGTATATAAAACGGTCTCTGAATTTAAGAAAAAAATATTTTAATTTTTTTATGTGTAATTTAAATATACATTTGGCAATGAAAGAATAATAATAATTTAAATGTTTAATAAACGTGTTCATCTTCTTCAGTCTTCCTATTGAAGAACTTGTGACTGAAAAAAGAACTATGTACACTTGATAATGGTCTACAGGTGGAAAATGGGGGTGAGGACAACTACAGGTATAAAGACTTTAAAAGCATCCACTGTGGCCGCCCCGTGTGTAGAGGTATGTTCTATTGTATTGGTGTTCTGTGGGTAGAATGAGTATTAAATTTGTTAGTGTCTTTGGAAGTCTGAATATGTTTGTAACAGTGGATATTGCTAAGTCTAGACCTGGAGTAAACGGGGTCTAGTAGGTTATTCGGCGGGTTGATAGCTACTACATGGTGACTTATTTTGTAGAGCATTATTAAGCGTGATCGGGTTGTTCGGAATTCAAGAGTGGGCAAGTTTAAGATTTTTGACATGTTAGTTACAGAGCTTGTGTTATACGAATCTGGCGGCACATCGTTGTACTTTTTCTGTTTGATTTATTTGAGTTTTGGTGTGAGGGTCCGAAGCAGTGGATGAACATTCTCATTTTGGTCGGACAAACAAGCGCCTTGTATGTAGGATCTTTTACTTTAGTATAATTAATTTAAGGTTACGACGTAAGAATCCTAACGATTGGCTAGCTTTATTGGTTATTGAGTTGATATGTTAATCGCATTTTAGATTGTCTTGTAGAGCTGTGCCTATATAATAATAGCTGGTAACTTTTTCGAGAATGTGTAGTCATGTAGTTTATATGAAAATTTGATGGGGTTTCGTTTTTGTGTGACACTTAAAATGTTACATTTGTCTGGGTGGAAGTGCATATGCCAGTCCTATTCCCATCGGCCAGCAGCTCTGTTTGGAGGTTTCTAGCATCAGAAAAACTATGTAGGCCTATTTCTTAAGTTTATAAATGATGCTGTCTCCAGCGGCAAAGAATCTAAGGGTACTATGTTGAATATAATCTGCAAAATCATGTATATATATATATATATACATATATTAAAAGGAGGATGGGGCCCAGAGCTATGCCCTGGGGAACACCGGAGGTTACAAGAACTCTGACATGGCCCCTTCCAGGACAACTGTCTGGGTTCTATCAGTTAGAAAGTCATATATTCAGTATACACCGTTACATATGTAATTCCATAGAATTTCAATTTATAGAGAAGATGCTGGTGTGGGACTTTGTCAAAGGCTTTGGCGAAATCCATAATGATAACATTTGTTTTTATATTTTGATTGTTGGATTGGGTGAGGTTTTGAATAAATGAAATTAGTTGTGTTTCACAAGAGCGAGAGGGTCTAAACCCATGTTGAAGGTCGTATAAAATGGTGTTGTTATCTAGATGGGACCTTATGCTACTGGAGATGGTGTGTTCCATGATTTTACAGCTAATGCATGTCACCCTTTTCGAAAACTTGACATACATTTACATGTTTCCAATCAGTTGGGATTTTTTCCAAGAGACAAAGATTAATGAAAGATGATAGTTAGTATAGGTGAAATGGTTGTACTGTATTCTTTTTAGGACTTTGGTTTGTAATTTATCGGGCCCGGAAGCGTTGTGTGTGCAGTTTTGTTATTCCATTTTCCGTAACGTGTATGTTTTAGGGCTTATCTATTCTGTTCTGTTCCATAATGATATTTGGATCTTCTCATTTAATTGCGACAATAGCTTTTTTATTCATATAATTCTCATATGTTCTTATGTTTTTACAATTTTTATATACTAAAATATGTTCAAAACCAGTAGGCCTATTACATCTTTGTCAAAACCGAGGATTTATATAGCCGTAAGTCCTTTTCTAAACATATCACAAAGAAAGGTAACATGTTTGTGTGTTTTTCCTATTTTACACATAACATAAGTGAATGAGAACAATGAATATATACTGGTCATACCTAATACCGTGAGTCCATTTTTTTGTAACCATGTAAAGAATGGCGTTAATAATAAACAGTAATAAGGTTACTCAAGAATGCTGAGTAATAAACAGTTACCGATACGAAATGCAAACAAATGCCGACGCTAACGGAAGTTGGAGCTTTGCGCATGTCTTCCCAGAGTGTAATAGGTATATCACGGAATTAGGTATACTGTATATATACTATATTAAAAAAATGCCGCTATCCCTACTTAGAATGATTTAATTGTTTATGTATCTCCCGCCTTTTGGAGAGGTTGTGTAAATTTTACGATAAAAACGATTAGCACAGATCACCGGTATTATACGAAGGTCAAGGTCGGCGGTATGAAAGAAAATCACAACAAAAACTATACAACCCAACGTATTTCACAGAATTGTAAGTTTTGAACAAAGGAACATCTGGTTTCAAAAAAGATATTGACACTGAATTGGCATAAATATTCAACAACTTATCATTGCATAGCATATGTTTGAGACGCAAATCAAAGCCTGTTGAATGCATCTGAGTTATAAAAATTAACCACATGTCGCCTACTCGTACAAAATTGTATTTATCTGTTTATAGTCGGTATAGGACATCTAACACATTGAACATTGGCTATTTACATGTTGATCTCTTCAAGCAGTTGTACAGTAGGATGGACATCTCTTGGGCACGCTCCAACCTTCTAAGTGGGTCACGGCGACCTCCGCTACAAAAGGTTGTGAAATCGTGTAGTGCAGGTCGTAATTTTATCAGGTCACCTTTGATCAGTCTATAAATATTGCTGCCACTGATAACTGATGTATGTCCCTATAGAGTCATTCCATTCTAGTCTTACTTGCATACTCCAGCTTCCATATGATATACATGTTGTAAAAACTTGTTAGAACACAATATTCAGTGGCTTGTCATTCATTATATCATAATAAAACAGTTACATGTGGCGAAATATTGAGGATTGTATTCAATGTTTTTAACATCGCCCTAGACAGGCTTATTATGATGTCAACCAAAGAAATCTAACCAGCAGTGCATAATGAAACATGGCATTCACCTTGGGATTTCAGCAATGGTTATTCAAATGGCGGGGAACTTAACTACCAGCCTTCAAGACTCGTCAACTTGATAATCACTTAACGGCTTTAATTAATCATCAACTACTAGACAACAACTTCAACTAATCTTCAACTTTAAGAATTGACAATGACCAGAACTGACATATCAACGTTGTAAAATCATCTGTTCCATTCAGTGGTGCAGCACATGGAGAAGTAGCGACTGTGCCGATGCTGTCCAATTGCTATATTTATAATATTCTTATCTTGCACGCCAAAATGCCAAGAGTAAAGCTGCGAGGGTAAACAAAAACTTAAACTGACTCAGTCTGACTGACTGACTGACTTTGTATAGCTATTGACAGACATTTACATGAATTATAAGCTAGTTATGAATACAAACATTTTGTGAGTTTTCACTCCATTTCCAGTGTTTTCACCAGAGCGTGTTTCTTGCGTTTTTGACGTAATTAAATCTCATTTGACGCAATCAAGTTTGTTCAGTGGGTCCACCATGACGCAACCTTAAAAATACAGAAATTACGCATATTTGTTTTGGCAAGCTAGTTTAAGAGTTATTTTTACAATGCTAACTGTTTTGACAGATTACGATGTCTGATTCAGGGATACCCCCCTAACGCGGGTCTACTAAGTGACATAAATGCTTCAAATGTTATTAACGCTATATTGATGCAATCGTATAGACAATTATGATCACATACATAATTTTCCGCGAAGCAATATATTGTAGGCTGAAGACATCTGTGAAAACAAACATACGCAGTAACAATAGCACTGATATATACCCAATATTAGGTTGTTTGTATATAAAAATGAAATGTGGGAATCGTGAAACTTTTCAATTAAGTTGTTTATACAATGTACGGCCGAAACTCTGTCTGAAAAGCTTTTTATTTTGTTTTCCATAAGGTATCAAGAGGTGCATATGCGACAATTTAATACCAGTTTAAACATCAGCCAGTCCAAATTTTACAGCGGTATTCCCGGCGCTGTTCATGTTTAAAAGGTTCTGGAAAAAAGAAAATAAACTTTTAGAAAATTATATTCATTTTGAAAAATGTTATCATTAGAATGTTGTTTTTTTTATAGTAAAGTAACATTACTCTAAACTGAGTCTATGAGCCAAATTTTAGAAAAAGAAAACAACAACAAAGTTTTGTTTTCCAAAGAGTATAATGCTTAGAAATGCTAAATTTGTAGCTCAGCTATATTATAAAATATTGAAATAATTTAAGTGTTTTTTTCATTGAAAATAGTTAGGGCCATGGTGATCGAGCTGGGGCCATGACATTTGAAAAGTTCATGGCCCTGTGGCCATGGTCATAAAACAACTAGTTTGTAGTTGTTGTAACTTGTTGCCAGAAGTGAAAAATTTGTTTGAAGTTAAATTATTTTGAAGTTGTTAACTTCAGTTGTAGCTTTGATTGATAAATTTGTGTAAAACAGGAAGTAAAACTGTTTTAGTCAATCATGTATTTTTTACCTCCATTTATTCAAGTTGATTAAGTTTAAAACTAGTCAACTGATGATTTTGAAAATGACCCCCAGATTTTTAGTCAGTGGGTCATGAATGACCCCCAAAAAATTGGAGCTGGAGAAAACATTGCATTTCCTAGATACAAGTCATTGCATAAAACTGAGAAAATGTTAATTGTGACCAATGGTTTAAAAAGAAATTAAAAAAAGAATTGTAAAAACTGTGGTTACTCTGCTTAAATGAGAAAAAGTGCATAGTCAAAATAAAGACAATCCCTTGATTTTAAATATTCACTGAATGGTATCATCAGAGGAGAGTCAGAAAGATTTGTGTGTGTTTATACCAAATACTTTGAAGCCAGATATTCATTTTATTTTTCAAAGGTTGTAAAAAAGGCTAATAGAAGAATAGGCTGACTTATCAAACGATGTATTACAGATTTTGGACCTGAGAATTTAATATTAAGGCTTTATATGTTACCATGGTACGACCAGTCCTAGAATAATGATCGCCTGTGTGGTCACCATATGTAAGAAAATATATTGAACAATTAGGTAAAGTTCAGTTGGTGAACTACACTGTTCATTTACCTAGCCTACAGAGCAGAATAAGTTCATAAATAATTTATACAGAACTAATAGTTCACAATATTTCACATGTTGTGATACTCCTACTTATGGTAAACACATAAAAGATGACATATATTACACTCGTACTGTCATTCGTAAACACTTTGCTAACTGTGTTGTTCATAAGTGGAATAAGCTTCCATATAGCATAATCTCAGCACCATCGGTAAATGTGCTCAAGAAGAGAGATCCCTACCTGATGGCAAAGGGATAACCCAGTAAATTAAAGCATGAATTGCAGGATAATAATTAAATTAATGCTTTTTAATTTATTTTGAGATAATAGGGCTGCATTCAATTTGCTTAAATGTTTGAATTGTTACCTGTGTAGACATTTGATAACAGTTCTAAGTGAACTGAAAGACTTGTTTGCTCTTCAGTTTTGTATAATCATGTGACTTAAAATGGAGAGACAGCTTTGATGTTGTCAGATTTTGATGGTCTATTTGAATGTTAACTTTGAGGCAGAGTTTAAAACAAAAGTTTTTGAGTGTTTCCTTATGATTTGTTATGTGCTACACAGGCCTACAGTCGAATCAGAAGGTCAGTTGATCAATTGAGAGATATCCTGTGTGTCCATGGTTTACGTTGTTTCATATGGCATTTAAACAGAAGTTAGATATACCGCTCAAGTGACTCTGGGCAATAAGACATTTTGGGGAATTAAGGGATATCGCAAATCAACCAAGTATTTTAAAAGCATGTCACATTTGACATATATGTTATTACTCCAGGGGCAACCCTTTTATGTTTTAAGTGAAATTGAAAACAAACATGAAAATTCATCTAAAATTGAAAATGTGTCTCTGGAACCCTATATTAACCGCTGATCTAACTTACTGTGCATGATCCTTGGATCATCATTACATATTTTAAAAAATAGTATTATGTGTACCTTTACCCATTTCATATTTCAGGATGCTCTGGTAGGAAAAACCTTCTAATATGAAATATAACATGGAGAATCTGAAGTAATCTACCAGACCTGCTGATTAATATTGGACAGTTTTGTTTTAAAGTGATTGTGGCTATATAATTTAGAAGACATGGCAGACGGCAATGTTCATCTGCAGAATGTGACCATAGTAGCATCGGCAGCCAATCCAAGTGTGACCTTCGTGAACTCAGATACTGATTCGGATCATGATAACTACCAGATGGTGGCGCCAAGCAGAAACGACTTGGATAACAGCGGGAGCGGCAACAGTCAGCCGAAGGTGATTCAAGTTCAAAATGAGAACGGTGTCCAGCTGATTTATCACACCCAGTCTGATGAGATTGTTGAGGGCACATCAGGCCAGCCTGTAACGGTCAATGTCGGGCAGACTGCCAGTACCGAAGATGTGATATTCAGTGCCGGCGAGTGGCAGGGACAGACGTGTGTTATTTGCGGTGACCACGGGTCCGGGTACCATTACTCGGTTCTGTCATGTGAAGGATGTAAGGGATTTTTTAAAAGAACTGTTCAGAAGAACCTGACTTACTCTTGTAAAGACGCTGGCAAGGGATCTTGTATTGTGAACAAGCTGACAAGAAATAATTGTCAGTACTGCAGGTACCAGAAATGTCTACTGTTTGGTATGAAAAGAGAAGGTAAGTAAAACGATTCTATGTATGTTTTCTTTGTTTGAACATTTTTTATGCCATCAAAGTTAGACAATTAGTTAGCCTAACCACTCTTTCCTGGGATCTTGGAAGGTTAACCAGTACTCCACAGGGCTCAAACTGGGTCAGAATTTTAGGGAGAAGTGACTTCTCCTTCATCCAAAAAAGTGGAGAAAAAATAGGGAGAAGTGGTAAATTTCGTCACGCAGTTACTTGTGTGAAAACTAAGTTTCATTAAAATTAATGCCATAATGTCATTATGTGTGTTTTTTTTTGTTTTGTTTTTTATGATGTTTTATATTGTTATTGATTGATATAAAGTGAAGTGACAGAGAAAAAAATGACTTTGTTGCCCATGTCGCCCTCTAGTTTGAGCCCAGTAAATTTTGATAGATCTATAAAATTTTATGCAACAAATAAGATTGAAGTTGGATAATGGTAAATACTGGTATACATAACTTTATGGGGCAGAGGATCAAGATGAGCTATTGTGATCACTTTTCATCTGTCCATCTGTCAGTAAACAATTGCTTCAAACGACATCTCCTGAAGTAACGCTCATCTGATTTAAATCAAACACCACAGGAATGATCATTGGATGGTCCTGCTAAAGCTGTTAAGATAAACTTGTTCTGTGTGGAACTCTGGTTGCCATAGAAACGGAAAGGAAAAATCTTCTTGTCAAAAACCTCTTGTCGGACCCAAATTTGTAATTTCATAGTAATATTTCTTGGGTGACCTTCTACCAAGATTGATAAAAGCATTTTGTTTTGTCAAAATATATGGTCACAAGGGGGCAGACTTGGTTTCCTCTATATCATTATGACTACATAGTGAAAACTTCAATTTAAATCTTTTTGACTGAAACTGCTTTCCAGATTTCAATATAATTTGTCAGAAATATTCATTGGATATATTATCTTTTGTATGTTTATGTGATCAATTGCATTCAGATGATGCAAAATCCGGCTAGCTAAATTCATTACCTTTCTGCTTAGTAATCCAGGAATAGTGAATTGCCCGCATTTCTTTTTAATGACAGGGCAAAAGACATTGTGTCTCTCATCATTTGTTTCCCACCAAAATCATTTGGTTGCAGTTCATTGTCCATCATTGTGAATTCATATATCTGGGTCTTTCTGTGTACCGGTAATCCACTTCAGTTTGGTGACTCAAGGTCACTCAGGTCAGCGATATAGGGTCATCTTGACCCTCTTGATTTGAAAATTATATTTTTCATATCATTATATACTGGTGATTAAATGGTACTCAGTTTTCAAAATCTTAAATTAGGAATCCAATTAAAATTTGTTTTAGCAAAAATTACAGTATTTTGCCTCCGAAATTAGGTCATCCTTAAAAAATGTATTGTTTGCCGTGCTCCTACATGTACCCACTCACTCAAAATTGCAGCTACATGTACCCTAACTTTTTCTATTGACTTTCAAAGCATTTAATTTTATTTTTTTCTCGATTTCTGTCCAAAAGCCAGAAGGGCTTATGTGATGGCACATTGACCGTCGTCTGTTTGCAGCACTTTCTCTGAAACCACTAGGCCAATTAAACTGAAACTTCACATGGATATTTCTATTGCATAGGAGACTATACAGATGATTTTTTTTTCCGATCTAAAATTCAAGATGGCCGTCATTACTAAAAATAATCTAAAACTTAAAAAATCTTCTTCTCATGAACAACCCAACAGATTTCTAAAATGTGTATACATGTAGTAATGATAACCAACTATAGTTTTGTTAGATTTGTTCAAATGGTGTCCCTAGGGTTAAAAATGACTGCCCCGAGGGTTCAATCAGAGGACACAGTCATGTCATTATAATAAATATAAATACTTTTTTTTTTTAAATGAAAATGATTTTGCCTATATCTTCACAGAAGCATTGTTTGGTGAAGGAGGTTCAGATTTGTAAAAATGACTGGGTTTCACTGTCTTAAGGGGTCAGGAGGGGCCCCTAAAGGGTAAAAGTTGGGAATTACAAAATCGTTTTCTTAAGAACCTGTATGTCAGATTTGTTCATATTTTACATAAATTATCCCTATGTGTAGGGGTTTGATTGAATATAAGAATTTAGGGGCTAAATTTTATAGGAGCCCTGTAAGGGGACTTAGAATTTTACATAGGGATACTATGGGAAAACAGAAAATTCTCGTTTTTTTTCATCTATTTAGACAAAATTATTATTCAATTTGAGTTCCAAAGTATCATTTAGTCATAGGAAATAAGATTTGGCTCAATAAGGAGAATTGACTTTCCATAAGGGGCAAAGGTGGGTCTAAAAAGGATTCAAATAGAAAAATTTCGAACATTTTCTTCTCAACAACCGATCAGTCAAATATGTTCATATTTGATATGGATTATCCCAATGAGTATGGGTTTCAGGTTTGAACAAATCAAAGGACACTGGGATGTATAGAGGCCCTGTAAGGGGTCATTGAGTTTTACATACTAGGAATACTACGGGAAAATGGAAAATTCTCCTTTTTTTGTACATTTGGGTAAATATGTTGCTCAATTTGAGATCTAAAGCATTGTGCTAGAAGTAACAATAAATTTGATTTTGTTCAATAAAGAGGATTGAATTTCCATAAGGGGCCAGGGGGTGGATGGGGCAATAAGGTTAAAATTGGGAATTTTCACAAATTTCCTCTCAATAACCTTTCAGTCAAACTAGTTCATATTTGATATAAATTATCCTTACGTCAGCAAGGATTGAAGATTCTGCATATCAAGGGCTGGGATATATTGGGGCCCTGTAATGTTACTTTTACATAGGAATATTATAGCGAAAACTGATTTTTTTTTCATTTTGCATCCATGTGTACAAAAAAACTTCTTTTTAAAATTTGAATCATTTCTGCTCATAACAAATCGCTAAGAGTGGGTGATCGAAGTTCTGACAAATTAATGGGCTTGGTTGTATGGGGGTTCTGTTATGGGGACTATATATTTTTTTACAAATGAATGTTATGGGAATTTAAAGTATTTCCTTTTCATAGCAATTAATTTTTTGTTCAGTATGGGTGTGGTGGGGGTACATTGTATTTATCCATAAGTTGTTAAGACAACCCTCCAAACAGGGTAAATATTGTGGAATTTCAAAAAGTGCTATGGCCACTATGAGTCAGTAGAGCGTCCTCAGGCCCTCTTGGTCCTTTTGTTCTTTAAAATGACTATGCAAAAACAAAATTGCCAAAAATAAAAAATTAGCTACCTACCTACCCACATAAAAAATACTGGTTGGGAGGATAGCAAACAAACATTTTTTTAAGGATGGCCTTACATAATTAATGACTTAGTGTATACAACAACAACAACAACAGAACACCATCATTTACAGAAAATGTGCAATATTTTAATTTACATTCCAATAGCTGCATCTTGCAAAACGCCAGAAAAAAGCTGTATTTAAAATCCTTCTGTCACATACAACAGGTCCTCTAATTATCTTAATGAAAATCAATTTACAGAATTCTTTTCCAGCAGATGTTTGGATGATTCTTATAACATAATATTTTATACTTATATATTTATAGTTATACTCTGGGGGAAAATTATCACCTTTAGGGGTATTTTTAGAAGGTTTGACAAACACCATGGTAACCGTAAATACACCAAATGATTTGTACAGTCTATCATTATACAAAACAAGTTCGTTTGTGAATAATTACCAATATAGAAAACTGATGGAGATCTTAGTCACGACTCGTGGAGAAGTGCATATGCCAGGTGATGCATCTATACTGGTGTTTGATATTGGATATTGCTGTGGTATTTAATGTTTTGTCGGCAAGCTGTCATTTAAAATAATAATTTAAAGGTAGTATACCTGGACAAAAAACATTATAAGGTAAAAATAAAATTATTTTTAAAATGGATAAAAGGCATCTCATTGCCATTAGGGCCATTATAAATTAATTGCTAGATTATCATCCAAATTTGTTCTTAAAAACATGGAGGGCAGTAGGATTTTATTTTTTATTTTTAGAATTGTTTATGTTTTTTTAATTATAATACAAATCTTTTTTTTTTTTAATTTTTTTTTATCAAAATTAGGGGATGGGCGGAGATGATAATGTAGCAATTAATTTATTATGGCCTAATAAATCTATATTTAATCCAAATGTTTTGGTATGTCAAATTCACCAAAACGTGACAATGGATCAAAATGAAATCAAACTGAAATCACGTGGCTCATTTAATAGATCACAAAATATGTTGTAATTTTAAACAGGAAATCTATTTTAGTCTAACCTAGGCACGTAGTGCAAGTTAGAAAATGCCTTTTTAATATATTATTTTGGTATATGTAAATAGATTCCTTTTGGTTATACCGGGTCATTGGGTAATTGTAGGCATATATTTAAAACTTTGAAAAATGCTGCTATACTACCTTTAAAGATGACCCAGCTTGACCCGATGATGCCTCTCAAACAAACAACACTCAGTCAAGTTCTAACCAGGAAGCTGACAACACTCAGTACAGGCTCTACTCAGGAAGTGGACAACACTCAGTACTGGTTCTACCCAGGAATCAGACTCAAGAGCGGTTTCATATAAGCTCTGAGCTTTCTTTGCAATTGAACTCCAGGGAATAAATCATAAATGTAAACTTCATTTTTTTAAAAATACAAACAAAAACACACAACAGGCAAAAGCATCAATGATTAATCAAAACTTTTTGCAGATACAGGCCTTCAGCACATACAATAAACTCAAACGTTTAAGTTGGCACTGAAAAATTGAAAGCTTATTTTAAGGAGAGAACTCTCGGAGAGAGTCTATGTTTTGTTCTCATAGACTGTATTTACTTCCTTTTGCTGAAGTATGATTGCTCTGTTCCTAGAGATTATCATATGTCGGCATTTCAACAACTGTGTAAACTGTAATGTTCGTGTGTACATGTATAGTATACTAGTGATATAAGAACAAGCTATTAATCTAAATATCATGTTCTTTTCTCAACAGCTGTAAGGGAGGACAGATCACCTGGAGGTAAACATCGAGTGAAGAGGCCAAGATTTGGAAACCTGATGGAGGATTCTTCGCTAAGCGGGATGAGCTTTACAGAGAAACAGTTGAAAATTGAGGCTGAACATAATGAGATTATCAGCCAACTTGTTAGTTCAGCCCCAGAAAAGGTCCCTTCAAATGAAAGTAAATGATGTCAATATACACATTCTATAAGGCCATCCTTAAAAAATATATTGTTTGCTGTGCTCCTACCTACTCGCTCAAAATTGCAGCTAATTAAATTTTTTTATTGACTTCAAAGCGTTTAATTCTTTTCTTTATGATTTATGTCGATTTTTCTTTAAAATGACTATGCAAAATCAAAATTTGGCCAAAAAAATAGCTACCTACCTACCTACATTAAAAGTACTGGGTCGGAGCACAGCAAACAAATATTTTTTTCAAAGATGGCTTAAGGCCATTGTAAATTAATTGCTAGATTCTCATCCATTTTTCTTATTTTTTGTTTGTTTTTAGCTCGCCGGGACGAAGTCCAAGGAAAGCTATTGTCATGACCCCAGCATAATCGTCGTTGTCTGTAGACACCCAGGTTAAATTTTTGCGTACAAGTTTCAGATATCTATGCAGTATCTATGGATGTCAATGAAACTTTGCATGTGTGTTTACCATCATCAATGGAACACACAGAGATAAGAATCATAATTCTGGATTGCATTTTTGCACAGTTATGGCCCTTTTTGGACTTAGACACCCAGGTTAAACTTTGCATTTAGTTGCGTTTAAGTTTAAGATATCTATGCAACCACTCATTGGATGTGAATGAAACTTCACATGTGTGTTCACACAGAGACAAGAACCATAACTCTGGATTGCATTTTGGCACAGTTATGGCTCTTTTTCGACTTAATTTTTCAGGTTAAAGTTTTTTATCAGGTAAGATATCTATGCAACCACTCATTGGATATCAATGAAACTTTGCATGCGTGTTCACCATCATCATTGAAACACACAGAGACAAAATCCATTACTCTGGGAGTCTGGGTTGCATTTTGGCACAGTTATGGCCCTTTTTTTACTTAATTTTTCAGGTTAAAGTTTTTATCACGTAAGATATCTATGCAACCACTCATTAGATATGAATGAAACTTTGCATGTGTGTTCACCATCATCATTGAAACACACAAAGACACGAACCATAACTCTGGGTTGCATTTGGCACACTTATGGCCCTTTTTGGACTTAAACACCCAGGTTAAACTTTGAGTTTAGTTGCGTTTAAAGGGTACCGCATGTCAGAATATAAATGGCCATTTATCGTTAAATTGACATGTAACTAACACAAAAATCAACAAATTTTAATTGAACGAAATTTATCAAGTGAGAAAAACGATATTAAATATCATGATTTCAAGCGTTTCCTATATATCATGGGCGCCGCCATTTTAAAGCTCTTTTATGTTGGAGGTTTTCGGTGACGTCATAACTGCACTTCCGTTCTAGTTCTCGCGAAAAATTTATTGTGTCGTTAGTGACTGCTCTCTACTGATACTCTTTTGTATATACACTAATTCACGTAAACAATTGATAGATAGATAAACAGTACATTAGTGAACATCGAAGGAAGACAATTAAACGCGAAAACTATTCTGAATTGAAGGACTTAACCATAAATATTGTTTTCTTCAGCGGAATAAGTGAGTGGAGTAATGCGATATGTTTTGTGGGCAGCGTTGTTTTTAGTTTTTTCTTATATGTGATTTCACATTGCCTCAGTGTCAAGCTTCTGGTGACATCACGCGCAAAACGCCTTTATACTTTGGGGTAGGACTTAAGATTGTAGAATGAAGCGTACCAATGCCTTGGCGTACTACTACCCAAGGATACAATTTCTGATGATTTCAGTACAAAGATGACCATATGCGACATACATGGTATACGGACAAAAGCCCCCCCGGACATAAGCCCCCCCGGACATAAGCCCCCTCCAACAGGTAGGGCGGACATAAGCCCCCTCGATGTTTTTGCAAGGCGGACATAAGCCCCCTCGGCTAATCTCAAGGGGCGGACATAAGCCCCCTCGACCATTTTAGCAGGGCGGACAAAAGCCCCCTCGATCCCAAAAAATATAGGGCGGACATAAGCCCCCTTACCTCGTGTACAGAGCGGACAAAAGCCCCCCTCAATCCGTATAAAATAAAATAAACTGTTTGCCAAAATAGCGTATCAGACACAGCGTCACAGACGACACACCTAATGCACAAGTTATAATAATAATTATTATCGGTAATTTTTTCCCCATTGAAGCCTTTATTTTTGTTGAAAACAGCTTCAATTTACTTATGTGAAAATAGTCAGACAAAATTAAGAAAGAGGTTAAATAAAGACTAACAGGGCAATAAGAGTAATGAGTGCCAGCTACCTGTTAGATAGTAATTAGCATACCGGGTGCTCTTTAATAAGTAATCCACATTTTCGCTTAAAACAAACTGTGAATACGCGACCCAGTCTCTCTTCTTTAAAATTATATTTAATTATCTAATTATCAATTATGGTGTTCATACAATAATAAGTTATTATAACACACATTAAAGGTGAAAGATAACTTTATTCAGTCAAACAAAATTCCAGCATTTATAATATGATCGCATGTTTACAAACTTACAATTATCAACAACAACATAACATTAACTTTAATCACCCAGGATTTGTACAACATCGGGATAATTACGGTGTAACTAATCAAAATCATGATAGCCGAGTAGTGGCTTGATCAGGGTCTGCTCTGTTTGCAGTAGTAGTGCGGATCGTTCAAAGTTATAATTTATTAACCTTATTGTTGGGGCTTATAAACGCTTTCATCGCCAGACATAAAAAAAAATAATGGGAAAAGGCGCCGAGTAGGGTTAAGTTTAACGATAAAAACAGAGTGTGCATTAGGTATGTCGTCAATAAATGATGTTGCGCATTGAGAGTTATAACGAGTACTCTCCCTTGCTTTAAACCAAATACGCTATTCTTTTTTTTAAGACATGTTTAGAACCATTATTGATTCGGAAATTGTTAAGAAGATAAACATTTGAGCAGACCTATGACCAAAAACAAAGGTGAAGGGGGGTTTATCAACTATATTACTCTAGGTAAGGGGGCTTTTGTCCGCCCTGCTTAAATAGTCGAGGGGGCTTTTGTCCGCCCCAAAAAATTAGACGAGGGGGCTTATGTCCGCCTTGCAAAAACATCGAGGGGGCTTATGTCCGCCCTACCGGTTTGAGGGGGCTTATGTCCGGGGGGGCTTTTGTCCGCGAATCGACATACATATAAACTTAGTGTATATTATCCAGTGGGAAGCTCTTAAAAATGTGCTAATAACATTTAGCTCAGCTGATTTCTGAAATTTAATTTGTAATTCTATATACTCTTCCAAAATATTGCGAAATTGATATAGCAAACTTTCACAATATTATAATTGCAGGCTGTTTGAACAGGTGTGATAATCCAATTAACAATAAAAACAAGAGGTTAATGCCAAAACATAAGGTGTGAAAACGACATGGTATCTAAAAGTTATTATTAAAATACAAATTAAGGCCAATTAATTGTGACAGGCCCGATTAGCTCAGTCAGTTACGTGTCTAACTATCAATCCAGGTGTCTCGAGTTCGAATCCCAACCCGGCGACAGTCTCTGTGATGACTGACATACAACATTGTGTCTCAATATCATTTGTCTCTCACTGCTGATTCGAGTGGTAAAATTATCAGTTACTTGCGGTTGTTGGGTGTGCTCGAGTACTGGTTAACTTTTTCAGTCAACCATTAAATGTTCATAAACTCATTTTATTAATTTTATAATCAATAGGCAATTTAGTTTATTGATATATGGCTTTTTCACAGTCAACTAGGTCATTATTCTTGAATAGACATTTGAACTACCTCAACTTCGCAATGAAAAAGGATAAAGTAAACCTTTGTTCCTTTATTTATTCATTAATACATGAAAAGTTTTTTTTACTGTTAAAATAGTGTTCTGGTATACAATTTATGAAAAATATTCATAAAATCATATAACATAATTTTTTTACTTGTAAGTTTGCATTGATATTGAAACCCTAATTAACTGAAAATGTTTAAATTAGTAATAAGGCATAATACTATGTGATATAACATCCTGTCATAAACCCTGGGGTCATTAAACCTGGGGTGATCACGCTTATTAGGGTACAATATGCACAATGTGGCAGGGTATTTCTCATTACCACATGGTGTGAATGTGGTGTTGGTGAATTATGAAAGCTCAGCAGGGTGCCAGTAGCTGGACAGTAACATACACTTTGTGCAATATGCCTGTAGACATTATATTCCATATGACACTCCCTATAAGGAGACACATTCATATATGTTCAGAGAACTGGTAGAATAGATAATCATCATATATCAAATTGGGTAGTAACACCATTTGAATAACCAAAAGACAGTGCCAGTTATGTAAAACAACACAAAAAAAAACTCAACTCATTCATGCTTCATCTTAATTTACTAAAAAGGATATGAAATCAAAATTTTATCAGCCATTTCTCAGAACGCAACAATGGCTACACCAGCTAAACACGATAAGAAAAGAGATATAATATTACTTCTTATTCTCTCTTAGACAGGTAAATATATGTAACAAAACATTTTCCCTTAAATTCCATTCTTGGTCTAATTAGTGTTTTTTTTTGATAATGTATTGACTGAGTAGCAAACAGTATATACCCTGATAGTACAGCATGAATTTGCAGGCTCGCTTGGATCTACATCAACACTGACGGCAATAATTACTTTTTTTTATCAAGATAAGGGTAATTTTACTATTTTGAAAAATTCAATCATCAATGTCAGGCTACATGATAAGATGTCAGAGTTGTGATTGATGAGTTTCGGGTTTGATCTCTGGTTCATGATCGGTGTGACTGTTTAACAGTTATCATCTTTTTGGGTGAAAACTTCATAAGACATTGCTGTGACATCTCTGTATTATTTCTGTGATACATTCTAAATCTTCTGAATTTCCAATAGTGTGAAATTGCATCTGCAGCACGTATTTTCGTCAGACGAAAGCATCATTACACTGTTTTCGCAGCTGCGAAAATCTTTCACGTGTGTGAACAACTGTGCCGTCTCACTATTTCTCTCGTCTTCTAATTCATTTAACTCTGCTTCTGAAAATTCTGGTTCAAAGTTGTAGGCCACAAGTCCTTCTCCGTTACTAAAATCCATTTTATTATTCTTGCGAGTACTTTTGCCGGTGACTATGATTGCACGTTTCTACATCTGCTGTAGCGTATAAATCAATTATGTTTTAAACCGGAAGTGCAGTTATGACGTCACGCAGGTATCCAATATGGCGACTTCCACCATAAAGTCGATGTGCGAAAATGACCGTTACAAAACGAGCTGATATATCTTTATGGACTCGAATTTATGCATAATAATACTATTAATAGAAAGCTGAACTCATAGCTATTCATATTATCCTGTTTTATACACAGGGTTGCGTTCCCCTTTAAGTTTAAGATATCTATGCAACCATTCATTGGATGTGAATGAACCTTCACATGTGTGTTCACTATCATCAATGGAACACACACAGACAAGAACCATAACTCTGGGTTGCTTTTTGCCACACTTATGGCCCTTTTTGGACTTAGACACCCAGAGGCGAGCTTTGTTGTCTTCTGACAGCTCTTTTTTTTTTAAATGTAATGTTTTAGTGTTAGGTATATATACATCACACCTTTTTAATTTGGCACCACTCTCCAAGTAGAGAAAATGGCCACCATGACATGTACTTGTGATTACTTCCTTCAACTTATTAGAAGAACTATGTTCCATTACTCAGAACAAAACATTTGACTTACATAATATTTCGACCATATCACACAGTCTTCATCAGCTTTGTGCTGGGTCATTCATAGTATCACGTGACATAGATGGATTATGTGATACAAAGAGAGCATTGTACACTGGAGTTAACTCCAGTCCCTCGTCACGGTTGAGTGATGGCAGTCGTTTATCGCTATCGCTTCTTTGACACGTCGTTTAATATGGATGTCCTCTGATGTTACTACCTTGGTGTTTTCAGGTTTGATGTGGTGTCCAGTTTTGCCACAATGTTCATGAATGGCTGTGTTGGATTTAGCCACATGTTCTTTCATTCTGAAGTTGAGGGAGTTTTACCAACATAATTTCTATAATACTTTGCTTGAATGACCCAGCACAAAGCTGATAAAGACTGTTTGATAAGGTTGATATATTCTGTCAAATGTTTTGTTCTGAGAAATGAATATATATATTTCATCTAAGACTTTGTTTTTTGTTTTTTTATGAAAATAAAATCAGTCATGGCAGCATGAAATTTAGGGGGCAGGTAGGGATGATAATCTAGCAATTAATCTATTATGGCCTAAAGTTAGTCCCAGAACTGTATTATTACATCAGTCATTGTATATAGGCTCAGAAAATAGTAAAAACATTTTAAATTGTTAAACGTAACATAGCAATATTAATTAATCTTCTTTTTATTGACTTAAGAGCTGGCTAGCCAAATTTACTCATTTTTTTCTGATCTATTTTAGGTATTATTTTATTCATCTTGAAATCCAGAGCATTGTGTGTTGTCATAAAAGTTGAGATAAAAAAATCCAAATGGGCCTCTTATTAATTGTATGCTTCATATTCCACAATATTTTAATTATTCATTCAATAAATCATTCAATAAATAATTGAATATTCTTTTTACTACTTTAGCAGGAAAGCCAGCATTAGAGTTGTCAATTGAAGAGTTGATGTCATTTGGGTATACAGAGCTGAAGCACATCATCGAATGGGCTAAAAAAGTACCAAGTAAGTGCCAGTACATACAGTCAAACCTGTCTTAAGCAGCCAGTCACGGGAAGGATCAAACATGACCTTTTAAGACAGGTTGTTCTTATACAGGTAAATTTGCTCTGAAAACAAAGAAATGGGAAATAGCGCATGTGGCTGCTTAAGACAAGTGGCTGCTAAATAGAGGTGACCGCTTATACAGATTTGAATGTATATCATTATGTCACAAATTGTGTTCATGTGCATGTTGGTGGTTAAGTGCGACATTGCTCTACAGTTGAAACTTGTTATTTCGAATTCCGTGGGACCGTAAAAATAATTTGATATATCCGAAGTTCGATTTATCAGGAGTGTATTTTTGTTAAACTTTTTACCATTACCCCACCCACTTCATAAATCATTGAAAATATGCATGTTGTACATATAAATACCTCTATTTGTTTTTTTTTGTTTTTTTTTCAATATAACACGTTGTCGTTATATTTACACATGATATAAACTTTGTTTATATTGATGTGTACTTTGGATTTAGCTTAAATCATGGTAAATTCTACTGTTTACATGCGTTATTTTCTTCTATGCAAACGTATGATGTGTGTTGTTATCCGTGTGTAGGCTAAATATCTATTTGCACTTTGCGTGAACATTGTATATTTTTGAGTGTGATATAATAGATAAACAAAATTTACTTTTAATTTTTATACTTTTAATTTACATGAATATCAAATAAATAGAATAGGTAATTGAAATATAAACACAGGTTATATACAAACAATCGTTACAACAATTTTACAAGTAAAAAATAAAAAAAACATCTTCTAACACTTCGGCGTTGTTTGTCTAATTAGCGTGTGTATCGCTCGTGTTTGTATCATAACGATTTGATGACACAATTAACTTACCGGCCAGTACAGACACATAAAGCGATAAATTACTGGTATGGGATCAACAATTATCACCTTTGACGGTTTGCCTTTCATCTTCACGCGGTGATAAAAAATTCGAAATAATGAGTGAGAAATCAATAGATTTTAGGATGGAGGGACCGAAAAACAGATTCGAAATAGTGAATAGTTCGAAGTACTGGAATTCTATGACGAATTCTTTTTTTATCATGGAAATCCTAGACCTTATTTTATATAGAACAAAGAACAAAATTCGACTGTGTAGTGAGACCAATAACACTTATTTGTATTTTGTTAGTATTCTATCACTTTTTATACTGAAAATTGGGTTGAATTTTATAACTTTTTTTTTTGTACTTGTGTCTTTGTTCCACCTGCCTTAAAATTTAGTGAACATTGTTCATAAGTATGTATTGCTTGCAGTTAGTCCATCTTTAAAAAAATATTTGTTTGCTGTGCTCCGACCCAGTATTTGTCATGTGGCTAGGTAGGTAGCTTATTATTTTTTTTCGCTACATTTTGTTTTTGCATGTAAGCATTTCAAAGAAAAATGGACAAAACATGAAAAAAATTCAGTGCTTTGAAGGTCAGTGAAAAGGTTTGGGTAGCTGTAATTTTGAGTGAGTAGGTAGAAGCATAGCAAACAAATTATATTTTTTTAAGGACGGTCTTATAAAGATGGAACTTGGCATAAATAAGAATTACGAGATGTTTTAAAAATATTACGTGGACTTTTGCAATATTTCCAACATTTAATACAGCACAAGAATAAAAAATTATATTGTCATAAGTAGTAGTGCGTTTTCTACGCAATTGCCAAATTTTTGTGTCTATATTGAATATAGCTATGTAGTAACAACGCTAGAAAATATGCATGGTATGGTTACTCAGAGCAGTTCAGTGACGCCAACGACATCAAACATTTTCATGACATTTAACAGGTCAAATGACATCTTGTCGAAGTACCCAGCCAACTCCTAGGATGCAATTTATACATGTCTTTTCACCCATTTATCATATAAATCTCTATATCACTCTTCCTTGAACTGTGCATTGGTGCAATGAGTTTGAAAGTGAAGTTTATTTAGATTTGACCGGCTCTACATTGTGCAAATACTTGACGTCGTTGACCTTATTAGACTGCTCCAGGTAGCCATTACATGGATGTTTTAAATTTAGCGCTATTGCTACGTAATGGTATTCAATATCAATATGAAATTTGCCAATTGTATAGAGGAAATATTACTATTAATGGCAATTTTTATTCTAGTGCTATAATAAATGTTGAAAATATTAGAGAAGTCCATGTAATTTTTTAACACGCTCTGTAAATGGTTAATAGCTTAGAATGTCAGCTGTATGTTGGAGAGTTAAGTACAACATTGCCTGCTGGCGCATCAACTGCATATGCAACAAAGAAGTAATTTGATAAAAGAACCAAATATTACAGCTATGCTATGTGTATTTAATGTTGCTTACCTGAAATATATATTTTTAGGTCACCTGAGGCTTTGTCTCAAGGGACCTTTTGCGATCGCCTTTTGTTCATCGTCATGCGTCCGTTAACATTTGACATTTTCGATTTCTTCTGAAAAACGTCAGGTCATTCATAATGAAATGTTGTATGCAGCTTTGGAACTTAAGGATGAATCAGAATTGTGAATTGCATGGTCCCCACCTCCCTGGGACCTTGAGGGTGGGCCAAAACAGTCAAATATAAGGTAAAATTTGAAAATCTTCTTACTATAGGAAGTACATGTACTGGGAAAGGAATGGCGACCATGATGAAGGATGCACATGTATATGGGTCCTTTATAAAAATTGTGAATTGCATGTCCCTGGTTTTCACAGTTTGGCCCTGGTGGTGGGGCCTACTTTACCAAATCTTTTATAAGAGAAAATGACAAAAAACGTCATTTCTTATGACTGAATAGACTCATATGAATGGTTTTTGGTGTGATTTGTTGTTGCTGACATGACAGTTAATGATATGTTTTATTGACAAAAGTTGGAAAATAAAGACATATATAGCTTTATGTCATCAAGGATAATCAGGTGACCATTAAGGCCTATTGGCCTCTTGTTACCAAATTAGTCGTCTACAAAATGTCCTTGTAAAAACAGCATTTACTCTAGATTTAAAAATAGATGAGGGGAAAAGTAGTTCTGGTTTCTAGCATAATACAGCTTGGAAAATATTGTGCTAGTAGCAGTCAGCTGTATTATGCTAGTAAAGTTAAAAGATGCATGCTAAATGTGTATGCTTGTGATTTCAGGCAGTATGTAACATATTGGGTCATATTGCAGGGTGAAAAGGACATATTTTGTATTTAAACTCTGCGTTAAAGTTTTGGTGCAAGCTGTTTATAAGCACATTGCTTGCAATTATACGGCTGAAACTTGGCATAGGTGTGCATGTGTGTATACTCTGAGGCATTATGTAACATATTTAGTTCCTAAGTTTTGGTGCAAGTGATCTTGGATAATATTATGAACATTCCCAATTTGATCATTAATTAATACTCTTGAATTAACAATATTTGCCGTTATCAATATTGTCTCTAGCGTCACATCATCATTTTGACCCTCTTGTTAGAATAACCCTAAACATCTCTCTCTAGGTCTTGTTCCGCAGAAGTTTATACGAAGTTGGTACTATGTTGGTGTGTGTATATATACATATTGTTACTCGTTTAATAATTTATATAAATTATTTTGAATTATTTCAGATTTTCGTCTTTTTGACATGGATGATCAGATGGCCCTTCTCAAGTCTGCTTTCATGGAGTTGAATGTGTTACGGCTCTCGTACAGGTAAGCGACACCATTACAGCAGGTAGTAAGACTGTGGTTTATAACTTAGAGGAACTAAAGCTGCCTTTTAATTAAGACAGATTGTTGCTTAATACAGGTTGATTTGCTCTGAAAGCAGAGAAATAGTATTTCATCGTTTGCTATTGCCTCTTTAAAAATGAGTTTTCATCAAGATTATTGTTTACTGAGTTGTCATGCAAAACAATATTTATAGCATTTTTGTCATATAAACACACTGAAACAGTTTAGCCATTAAGTATCACTTATTAAGGAATCTGTTTTGGCAGTTTTGTGATTCTGTTTAAGCAATGTCCCCATAGCAGTCGGGTTTTTCCTAGCATCAATCAAATTCTGTCATTTTGTTTTCTGATATTTGCATTAATTTTGATGACATACTTTTGAATTTGTTTTTATTAACTTTATATGGTCTCAAGTCATCAAGTGTATTAGATGACCAAAATTTTCACAGCGATGCATGTTTAATTGGCTTAAGCTGCTCACATTCAACATCCAATCATGGCGGGTAACTGTGTATTTGTGTATTGGTAGGAGGTAAGAACTGTACCCACATGCAACTAGCTGCATCTTGATACATTTTAGTTAAGACATCTATTGATATGTCAATATGACTGTCTATGGCATGTGTGGTATGTAAATTCCAAGTAGTATTACATGTGTGGTATGTAATTATCTATCTCCAAGTAGTATTACATCAGGTATGTAAATATTAATCTCCAAGTATTATTACTTCTGGTATGTAAATATTAATCTGCAAGTATTATTACATGTGTGGTATGTAAATATCAATCTCCAAGTATTATTACATCAGGTATGTAAATATCAATCTCCAAGTATTATTACATCAGGTATGTAAATACTAATCTCCAAGTATTATTACTTCTGGTATGTAAATATTAATCTGCAAGTATTATTACATGTATGGTATGTAGATATTAATTTCCAAGTATTATTACTTCTGGTTTGTAAATATTAATCTCCAAGTATCATTACTTCTGGTATGTAAATATTAATTTGCAAGTATTATTACTTCTGGTATGTTAATATAAATCTCCATGTATTATTACTTCTGGTATGTAAATACTAATCTCCAAGTATTATTACTTCTGGTATGTTAATATAAATCTCCATGTATTATTACTTCTGGTATGTAAATACTAATCTCCAAGTATTATTACTTCTGGTATGTAAATATTCATCTCCAAGTATTATTACCTGTGTGATATGTAAATATTAATCTCCAAGTATTATTACTTCTGGTATGTAAATATTCATCTCCAAGTATTATTACCTGTGTGATATGTAAATATTAATCTCCAAGTATTATTACCTGTGTGATATGTAAATATTAATCTCCAAGTATTATAACATGTGTGGTATGTAAATATTATTCTCCAAGTATTGTTACCTCTGGTGTGTAAATATTTATCTGCAAGTATTATTACATGTGTGGTATGTAGATATTAATCTCCAAGTATTGTTACTTCTGGTATGGAAGTATTAATCTTGAAGTATTATTACATCTGTGGTATGTATCATAATATATGACAATTTATCATAATTGTCATGGTTATGTTTAATTGAAAAACAAGCATGTATGCATTTTTTTGCAGATCCGTTCATCTAGATGATGCGTTATACTTTGCTGAAAATACTGTGGTTGACAAAGAACAGTGTGAAGCCATGGGGTGGGGCCAAGAACTTGTTCAAGCCACGCTAGAGTTTGCGGTGCGTCTGAAGGATCTGGTGATTGATAATGTGGAGTTTGCTATCATGAATGCCATTGTACTGACATATCCTGGTAATTACTCTGTTTAAGATTATAAAAATCTCACATGGATTTGAAGATCAGAAATCCTTATGTGGTATGCAAGCAATGTGTGTGATTTATAGGAATGGCTAAATGCATTAACCAATATATTATTTTGTAGCTGTACTATTTGTAGAATAGGGAGGCTGTTGTACTTGCTCAGGCATTGGTGTTGGTTTTTCAGGTTAAAGTTTTTTTATCAGGTAAGATATCTATGCAACCACTTATTGGATATGAATGAAACTTCACATGTGTGTTCAGCATCATCAATGGAACACACAAAGACAAGAACCATAACTCTGTTTTCCATAAAAATAGCAATATCTTAAATTTTACTTTAAAGAATTTAATGCAGTTTATAATGATTGCGAGACGTACAAAATCAACTGACTGGCTGCTTTAGAACAGAATTACAACAGTTACATTTCATGTGTTGATAAAATTTTAAGTGGTGGTACGTCTTCAATCTATGTCAAATTCACACCAACAAAGCATCTGCAGATTTTTGCCATAAGTTCCATAATCAAACTTGTTAATAACCACCTACATTTGAGCATTTTTTTAATCCGCCATCTTGGATAGTCTTTGTCAGTTCCAAAAACGACGTGCTGGTTCTGGATCACGATATTGGAAACAAACTGGATAATAATATAATACCAAGAAGTCATGCATATTTCATGGTTCATTTAACCCTTTACTCCATAGATACGCGATTTCCCGCATCAATCACTTTAGGCCTTTGAAAACAGTGCAGGAAGAGTTCAGATTGCTTGTAACGAGCAATCTAAACACTTCCTGAACTGTTTTTCACTCTGTCAGTTAATATAAACATAATTCACCAAATAATTCAAAAGCCTTCTGTATTAGGTGTCCAAAGGCATCTATATTAGAGGTGTCAAAAGGTGTCTATATGAAGTAAAGGGTTAAATAGCTTACCATAAGTTATTTCTAGTTAGCGTACTGTTCTGAAATTTTGATTTTGGACCTATTTCTTCATGTTCTTCGCGTTGTTGGTTTTGGAGACAGAGCAAAACATGTTGGGTTTTTTTTTCACATATTCTGAATCAATACATCCTAGCCAATTTTGTGTGTCAGACATGTTGAGCGCACATCTAAATTATTCCTGATAGTCACTTCTATATCAAATTAACTTTATGTAAAATGGGTTTCTGACTTTCTCCCCTCCCGTATCCACTGGTACACACACACAGTGAGATTAACCTACTGTGATGAATATCTACATAGTCCTTCCCCCTCCCCCTCCAAAAAAGGAAAGAAAAAGCAGATAAACAATGTTTTTTTCTCTCACCATTTTGGGAAGATGGAATTGGACATTTTAGCGGCATTTTCTTTAAAATTGGGAAAACTTTTGCATTAAATTTGTTCGACCTTAACACTAGCCTAACTGACCATTTAATTGAAGAAGCAATTTCATACACAATTCAGAATGGGGAAAACTTTGTTTAATTGAGCAAGGAAGTTCCGAATTATGGCAAGTTTCTCTACAATTATTGAAACTTTCAGTTGGGAAATTCAGAATTTTTACCACTCTTTTGGGGAAAAAAGATCAGATTTGCCTTGGGAAAATGGCCTAATACAGATATAAAAATGGCCCAAAAAACTCTGAATTAAGAAAGCTTGATTACCAAATGATCATGAAAGAACTTCAAACATCATCAGATCTTATCCAATATCATACCAATACAGTATTTTAGCTACACTGTTTGAATTACAGGTATGTGATAAGTTCTAATAAATCATTTTAGTCTTCAAGTCATTATTATCAGTACTAATGTTATATTTTCAGCAAAGGATATATTATATCAGTTCAATGAATATGCCTGTGTTCTTATTTCTTATTTCAGATGCAATTGGTTTATCAGACAAAGGGAAGGTCACCATGGTCCAGACGAAATTTTTGGATGTCCTCAGACGTTACGTTTGCCTAAAATATCCAAATGACAAAGGTCGCTTTGGAAAGCTCTTGCTCCGTCTGCCAACGTTGCGGACTCTGAGTGCGAAGGCTGCCGAGCGATTTTTGTCACTTACCCTCGAGGGTGTTCTGCCACTTAATGAGCTTGTTCACGAGATGATGTGTTGAAATCACAGTTAAGTCTGTCAGCGTGATTGTTTTACAGAAACAGACAAGTGGGTTGTATAGCCCATGTGGTGAAAGTAGTATGTGAGAACAAAGTATAAGAAATGTTCACATAATAGCCTATGTTTTATGGTTTCAACACTACCTATAGTGAGTGATTGTGTGTGAATGAAGAGATTAATATTATTTGAATACATGTTAATTGATATACTGTTGTGATTGACTATAAACGTCATTTTTTGTCATGTTCACTATTGTGGTTAAATTTTCAACCACTGTGTGGTTTCAGGGAGCCATATGAGTGATGGCAAGAATAGGATCACTGTGGCTCATGCATGTCGTAGGAAGCGACACTTTGAGTAATACGATAGAATTTGCGGAAACTGCAGTTCTGCAGGTATCTAGGTTCATTCTGCATATTCATTTGTTAGTGTATTGCATAAAGGAAATATTATTATTTATGGTTAATATAATTTTAATCTATGTGCTGTATTAAATGTTGATTGATTGAATATTTAGCATCATTTCTATGCTATCAAGGGCTAACAGACGATCAGTTAACCTAACCACTGTTTCCTGGGATCCTAAGAGGTTAACCAGTACTCAAGCACAACCCGTCTTCACAAGTAACTGATAACTTACCCACTTGAATCAGCGGTGAGAGACACAATGTCATAAATCAATCATCACGGGGACTGTTGCCAGGCAGGGATTCAAACTTGAGATCCCAGGATTGATAGTCAGATGCGTAACCAACTGAGCTAATGTTGAAAATATTACAAAAGTCGATGTATTTTTTTAATATACATGTACCTTGTAAATGGACGATAATGAACTGTCCAGAAATGGTGGTTACTGCCAGTGAAATTGGTTTTATTGCCAGTAAAAGATTTGATAAATAGAATGTATTTACTAGCACATCTCGCAATAATAGTTTAAACCATAGCAAACATTCAAAATGACCTTCACTGGCTAATACACAGTCCTGGCTAATACAGTCCTTTTATTGTGACATACATTTATGTTCCGGAACGATGTATCTACAATGTCATTTCAGATTTATGGTTTACCATCTCTAGGTTAATTAGTGGACTATATAACTACTGTCGTTTCAAATTTATAGTTTACCATCTCTAGATTAATTAAGGGACTGTAACTACTGTGTCATTTCAGATTCATGGTTTACCATCTCTACATGTAGATACATTAGGGGACTATATAGCTACAGTGTCATTTCATGATTATGGTTTATCGTTTCTAGGTTAGTTAGGGGACTATGTAACTACTGTGTCATTTCAGGTTCATCGTTTCTAGGTTAGTTAGGGGACTATATAACTACTGTCATTTCAAATTTATAGTTTACCATCTCTAGATTAATTAAGGGACTGTAACTACTGTGTCATTTCAGATTCATGGTTTACCATCTCTACATGTAGATACATTAGGGGACTATGTAACTACTGTGTCATTTCATGATTGTGGTTCATCGTTTCTAGGTTAGTTAGGGGACTATGTAACTACTGTGTCATTTCATATTCATGGTTTACCATCTCTAGATTAATTTGGGGACTATGTACATGTAACTACTGTGTCAATTCAGATTCATGGTTTACCATCTTTAGATTAATTAGGGGACTATGTAACTATTGTGTCATTTCAGATTGATGGTTTACCATCTCTAGATTAATTAGGGGACTATGTAACTACTGTGTTATTTCAGATTGATGGTTTACCGTCTCTAGATTAATTAGGGAACTATGTATTAACTACTGTGTCATTTCAGATTCATGGTTTACCATCTCTAGATTAATTAGGGGACTATATAGCTACAGTGTCATTTCATGATTATGGTTTATCGTTTCTAGGTTAATTAGGGGACCATGTAACTATTGTGTCATTTTAGATCATATATGTTTATCATCTTTAGATTACTCATGTATGTCACCATATAATTGGGAGATAAAAATTCTGAAAATTACTGTTTGGGAAGTTATATATTAATATATTATGTGCCAGTAGTTTGTTTTAGGTCTTAAATTTTAACTGTTATTCAATTGTATATTGTTGTATATAGGATTTTTAGTACTATTA
Organism: Panopea generosa; assembly: GCA_029582155.1. Classification (NCBI taxonomy): domain Eukaryota; kingdom Metazoa; phylum Mollusca; class Bivalvia; order Adapedonta; family Hiatellidae; genus Panopea; species Panopea generosa. Next base: position 68,413,663 of record CM055894.1, on the reverse strand, counting down.
CACAATGATTCTTTTGTTTTAATTTTGTAAAAACACCTGTTTGATCAAGAGAATAAAGTTATATCTTTATAATGATATTTTCACTATAAAATACCAAATTTTGTTTGCATTTGGATTCAGTTTATTTGTTCTAAGCTCAACAACCCAGTAGTAATAAAAAAAATAAAAATCTTTTCTAGCAACATCAACCTTTTTATACTGGTGGGCTTCATTATACTCTGCTATGCATGTATCAAAACTGCAATTTTATTGGGTGACACGACAAATATATATGTGTAAATTGATAATACTGATCAGATAAAACGAGTATTTGCTGTTGTGAATCATAATTATATAATAAAATTATATGCTTGGAAGTTTACATTGGGTTATTGTAAGGCCCAAGCCCGAGCCCGTGTGGTTCCATCTAAGAAAAGAATCACTGTTGATCTCTGCAGAGGGGTAGAAATCTTCCTAATGGGTGAATTGTTCATTTTATCTTTTTTGTCATGTTCATTATTGTGGTTAAACTACCGACCCCTGTGTGGTTCCAGGGATCCATATGAGTGATGGCAAGAATATGATCACTGTGGCCCATGCATGTACGAAAACAACGATAGATTTTACTTAAACACTGCAGTTCTGCAGGTATCAAGGTTCTGGGTTCATTCTGCATATTCATTTGTTAATGTTTTTTATCTGTATGTTACTTTGTTGTTTTTTTACATGGAGGGTGAATTTTCCTTCCTGTTGGTATCGAATAACTGTAGTGTGTGTTAGTACGCCATAAAATCCCATTCATTCATTTATTATAATAAATCATTGTTAAATATACAATAAATATTTTATTTGCTCAGACAATCTCTGGTTTTCTTTTATTGAATATTGCTTTTACAACATTCATATAGTTTTGAGCGTAGCCAGTAAAAAATTATTCCCAGGTTTTCATGTCACAAACAATTTGTTTTCATTTCTTTGGATTCAACGCCATTGTCAACATATCATATTATGGCAACCAGTATCACTCGTTTTTTCTTTGGGGGGGTGGTTTAATGTGGTTTAACACCTGGTTTTCAACACATTTCAGGTTATATATGGCATATCCAGTTGCTTTGGTGGAAGATCTCAGAATGAATCTGAGTAGAATCACCATCCTTCCCCCAAGTAACTGGCAAACATTCTCACAAAGTTTTTGGAACAAACATGAATTAAACCTAAAACGTTAACGGTGAAAGGTAAGTGATCTCGAGACGGCACTATAGAACACATAGCCATGCAGAACTGATTAAGGTATGGATGGACATGTTTTTCATTATTTGCATATCCGATGCACGGTTCATTATGTCTCGGGAGACGCAAATTAAAAGGTGTCGAAAGGATCCAGAGACGTGCCATATGTCGCACTAACAAATACCCAAACTCTGGCTGTTATGATTTCAAGAGTTGAGAACTGGTGGTCTCGAGACCATGTCCTTGGACCACCAGACACTGGGGACCCTTCACTGAAGATAGTAACATTTAAACTTTTCACTACTAAAACTTGTTCAAGTCTTGAACGTTTCACACCACTATTACATTTCCCATAGGGCTCCATTGTAACATTTATGTCCAAAACACAGTGAAAAACAAAATCTGCAGCACGATTGTGTCTTGGCTCATATTTTTCACTGGCTCAAGATATGTAATTATAAAGGGAAAAAAAAGCATATCTTGACCAGGTTTTATTTTTTTTAAATTCAATGCTGTGAGACCTATCCATTTCTGCCAACTATTCACCCACGATGCGGTTCGAATCAAAAATTCTGAAATGACACAGAATTGTCTGGAATGCTGGTACCGGCATCAACGTTTCACATTTCTAAAATACTGACCATTTAGCACATGCTAGGAAAAAATAAATCGCTGCAGGACAAAGCCTGGAAAAAAGAAGAAAAAGAGAACTAAAGTTTTTTTTTACCTCCTTCAACTATAGGTTCAGAGTACTCAAGGGAGATAATAGTGGTGAGAGTCTGCAAGGGTTACTGGCATAATTATTTAGGTGTTGAATCCCAAAACAAAACATAAATGTACACTTATCATAAATATGGCCCCACTCTGATTTTATACAATTATAAAATACATTCCACAACAGAAATTTTAAATGAAGTTTGCACTTATTCAACCTCAATAATTCAACACTTCGATATCTTTCATTAGTTTATACCACTGGTGTTCAACCCATTTCTAAGTGGAGGTTCAATTTGGTCAAGTAACATGGACATTCTGCGCTTTCATGGCTGGATAAACACTTCCAATCAGTACATGGAATAATAGAGAGAAAAAAAAGAAAACGTTTGAACTGCAGATCAAGCACATGGAATTTAATCAGAAATGAATAGCTATTTAGAGGAGATCAGAGCTCAATGAAACTTTAAATCACTGCGATGACCATCTTGAATATTTTGCAAAGTAAAAACGCAACATTGAACGATTATTCCAAGGATCATGAACATGGAATTTGAAATGAAAAGTCAAAGTTGATGCAGACCACCAAAGGAACATTTTGACCAAGTTTTATGAAAATTTGTAGAGTATTTTTAGGGTTTAAGTAATAATGCTTTCAATTTGGAAGAGTTCAAGAAAATGCTTATGGAGCAAAGGGTTAATTTATAAAAGATATTGAGGTTTGAAGTAAAATTTCTCGTAATTTGTTTAATATTTTATCTCAAGTATACCAATTTTTTAATCATAAGTACTTAAACAATTTTAAACACAAATTGCTGGGAATGGTATTGTTTTGATGAAAATTCATTCTGCAATGTAAGAATTTTTATTTATGTTCATGAAATGAATAGAAGTGAACTGAAAACAAGATATTGCGATATGGCAGATTATCTGGCGTATCTTTAGATTCATACTAATGGATAAAATCATCTCATTTCATATGCACCATCTAACTCCCCAAGAGAAAGTAGTTCTTGATTTTTTATGTATCTGTCGGATAAAGGTAACTTTTCAATGTACGAAAAATAAAGTAATGACGTGATAACGTGTTTGAGTCTTTACTTTTGATATCTGATGTCTGCAAACGATTGATATTTACTACAAAGACTGAAATGTAGGAGTGTCCATACTAATTAGCATTTCACTCAACAATGAAAATAGTCCCTTGTAGGAGTGTACATACTAATTAGCATATTGACAATGAAAATAGTCCCTGAAGCAAATGTAATATTACTTGCTTTCTTTATGTCGTCGTCAATCATGGTTGATTTAGAATTGATGTTAGATTCAGAAATGTTAAACATTATTGCAGAAAAGTTCTGTAATATGCTGTATTAATAGACTATATGTCGTGTAGATTCAGATTCAGATCAATCCATTTAAAGGGATTATATTGGCAAGTTACGCATACACGCTGTTGATAAAGGGTGTTTTGAATTTTAATCATAGTGTATTATTGAGACCATTTTACAAGTAAACAAATCGATGAAATCATAAAAGGTTTTCTGAGCATCTAATTTCAACAAATATAGGATAAAATCACCACCTAAAATGGTTTATTTTGTAAACAAATCGTAGAATTTGTTTGAAGCCAAAAAAAATATGGGAGGTCGCTTACCTTGAGAAACCCGATCTAAAAAGTTGGCGCCTTAAAAAATCGGATCCTAAAAGTTGGCGCATAGGTTACTGCTGTCCTGTTTATTAGGGATGTTTTAAGACTTAATAAGTAATTAAATGTCTACTTTTATGAATTTTATATTTATTTCGAAACACACAGAAACCTAATGAAAATATTCTTCATTACAGAATCAAACATTAAATCAACAACTAATCAATTGTATTAACTTTGAAATATGAAAAGTTGTCCATTAAAAAAACTCCCTTTTTTATACCATATTTTTATTGCAACAATATTCAAACAAACAAACAAATGGTGTCACCAGGACCTTGAGTCCTTTGATTTTAATTGCTCTTTTCATAAGCTAAACACATGTAAATCTGAAGATAAAGTCAAAGCCAGGGCTGATTTTGATCAACAATCTAAAATGTGTTTAATGTATAAATTTATAAACACTAATGCTCCTCATGTGGATAAACAGTAAACGATAATCAGACTACTGCTTAGTTGTTTCTCTATTTCACATTAGCCTTGGGTCCCATGATTACACATAAACAAACAGATTTCAAATTAGCAAATATTTACAGAGACCAATATTCAGTTGACTTGTGTTGTCAAACTTTTACCACCAGTTATATATTGAAAGGATAAAGAAATGCTGAGTGAATTTCAGGGCCACATTATGAAACTACTGTAAGCAATATATATATGGAAATAGTTATTTGTGAATAACCAAGACATACATGTACAGACCAGACTACGGCGAGTGCGCCCAGCTACAATGCAAACTATAGATACAATATAAAGGCCTCTGCCAAACCAATAAATTTGACTAATATACTATGGAATTACATAAAACACATCTGGACAGGGTGGACAAATTTACATACATTAACTGATAGCTTTATATGAGTAGGATCCAGTTATGGCTTCATGACTACTCACATGCTATATAAAGGACAGATTTATAAACCCGTTGGATCATATAGATACAGTGAATTCATATATATTTGATTTCATAAAGGGAGATTATTAAATTATATATATATATATTCTAGCTTATGCTAATTGATAATGTGGCCATGAAATTCACCCGTTTCTTTATTCTTTCAGTATATATTTAATATCCAATGTTATTGTCATAGTAGATTGTTGGTCAGCATTCCAATTTTCACTATTAAGAACTATTAACTTTTCAACTTTTTGGGATTTCCTTCTCAACAGTTTTTTGTTCTAAATCATCAATCTGAATATCCTTTACCATATCACCAATTCCATTCACATCATCAGCGTCACTAGATGCCTCAACCTGCATTTGCTTGTCAACATGCTCAAAGTCCATGGATGATTGAGCGCTATCACTTATAAAGTTTGTTTCTCTCAATCCTTTTGAAGAGTAGAAGTCTCTAGCTGCTGCTGATATCAGTGTATTTGACAACAGCTGACTGTTGTCTCGCTGATGAGGAATGACAGGTGGATATGGATTGCCTGAATCAAATAATAAGTAACATTTTATTTATATATGACATTTGTATAATCAAATGTATTATGAAATAATTGATCACACCAGGGAGTTGTTACATTAACGTTTGTTAGTTTATATAGCTTCTCAACCAGGAAATTGTTTCATTAACATTTGTAAGTTTATAAAACTTCTCAATCAGGAAGTGTGAACAATGTAGTATTGTGTGTGAACAATGTAATATTATGTGTTAACAATGTAGTATTGCGTGTGAACAATGTAAAATTGTGTGTGAACAATGTAGTATTATGTGTGAACAATGTAATGTTGTGTGTGAACAATTTGGTTTTGTGTGTGAACCATGAAATATTGTGTGTGAACAATTTGGTATTATGTGTGAACAATGCAATATTGTGTGAGAACAATGTAGTATTGTGTGTGAACAATTTCATATTGTGTGTGAACCATGCAGTATTGTGTGTGAACAATTTAGTACATGTATTGTGTGTGAACCATGCAGTATTGTGTGTAAACAATTTAGTATTGTGTGTGAACAATGAAGTATTGTGTGTGAACAATGTTTTATTGTGCATGAACAATTTATTATTGTGAGTGATGTAGTAATGTGTGTGAACAATTTAGTATAGTGTGGGAACCATGCAGTATTGTGTGTGAACAATGTAGTATCGTGCATGAACAATGTAGTATTGTGTGTGAACAATGTAGTATTGTGCATGAACAATGTAGTATTGTGCGTCAACAATGTAGTATTGTGTGTGAACAATTTAGTATCGTGTGTGAACAATGTAGTATTGTGTGTAAACATTTTAGTATCGTTTCGTGAACAATGTAGTATTTAGTGTGAACAATTGTATCGTGGGTGAACAATGTAGTATTGTGTGTGAACAATTGTATCGTGGGTGAACAATGTAGTATTGTGTGTTAACAATTAAGTAACGTGTGTGAACAATGTAATATTGTGTGTAAACAATTTAGTATCATTTTGTGAACAATTTAGTATTGTGTGTGAACAATGTAGTATTGTGTGTGAACAATTTAGTATCGTGTGTGAACAATGTAATATTGTGTGTGAACAATTTAGTATCTTGCGTGAACCATGTAGTATTGTGCGTGAACCATGTAATATTGTGTATCAACAATGTAATATTGTGTGTGAACCATGCAATATTGTGTGTGAACAATTTAGTATTGTGTGTAAAAAATGTCCTATTGTATGTTAACAACAGTGCTCCAGATAAGCTTTTCTTCAAATGAGTATTTTACCCCTTAAATTGTCATGCAATGGTTATTTTCAAAAAATTGTTAAAGGTAAAAATTAACTTTCTTATCAAATTGCCATTTAAGATAAGCTAATCAACACTGAAATTGAAAATAATCAATGCTTATTTTACCCATTTAATTCAAATTTCAATGCTTTATTTAGAAATTTCAATGCTTAAATACCCCCAAATAGTGCTTATCTGGAGCACTGGAACAATTTAGTATGGTGTGTGAACCATGCAGTTTTGTGTGTGAACAATCTAGTATTTTGTGTGAACAATGCAATATTGTGTATGAACAATGTAGTACTGTGTGTGAACCATGCAGTATTGTGTGTGAACAATTTAGTATTGTGTGTGAACCATGCAGTATCGTGGGTGAAAAATGTAGTATTGTGTGTGAACAATTTAGTATCATGTGTGAACAATGTAATATTGTGTGTGAACAATGTAATATTGTGTGTGAACAATGTAGTATTGTGTGTGAACAATGCAATATTGTGCATGAACAATGTAGTACTGTGCGTGAACAATATAGTATTGTGCGTGAACAATATAATATTGTGTGTGAACCATGTAGTATTGTGTTCGAACAATGCAGTATTGTGAATGAACAATGTAGTTTTGAGTGAACAATGCAGTATTGTGTATGAACAATGTAGTATTGTGGGTGAACAAGTTAGTATTGTGTTAACAATGTAATATTGTGTGTGAACAATGTAGTATTGTGTGTGAACAATGTCATATTGTGTGTGAACACACAATGTTGTAATGTGTGTGAACAATATAGTATTGTGTGTGAACCATTTAGTAGTGTGTGAACAATGTAGTATTGTGTGTGAACAATATAATATTATGTGTGAACAAAGTAATATTGTGTGTGAACCATGTAGTATTGAGTGTGAACCATGTAGAATTTTGTATTTTAATAATAAATGCATTTTGTAGGTTTTTTCTATAGCATCAAGCTGTTAAATGTTCCCAGGCAATACATTTACAATCATGTACTTGAGAAGGTTAATGAAACGGGGCCCAATGTCATGGCAGGCATTTATTACTGATCCAAATGAACATGTTGAATACATAATGGTCAATAAATGGCTTGAATAAAAATCTTTAACATAATTGTGTAATTGTCAAAAAAGCAATATTGTGTTTTTGGTGTGTGTTTGCAATGTGGTTTAGTGCTATTTTCAACATATTACATTATTAACTTATTATGTGGAGTATATATTAACCTTTTAGCTCCAGAACACAGTTGAAGTGACCATTCCCTGGGTAGTTTGCTGGTAACGGGAATACACTGGTAAAAGCTGTTGTATTTTGACTGTAGCGGGGGACCAGCACTTTAAACAATTTGTGGACCAAGTCCTTCTCCTGAAAGCAACATAAATTTCAAAAATGAGAACCAATCCAAGTTAGTACAGTCAGGCCATAAATAAATATTGTTTAGTTTGTCCTTTATTTACCTACCAGATATTATTGTCTTACTCATAAGTAAACCTGAGATAACATCTTTGAACATACCTGCAGAACTGTTCAAGACAAGCAAAAATAACTGATAAAGAAAGGTTCAAAAGGGGAGATAGCTCTGCCATTATTCAAGAAAGTTAGTTTATAAACTTAGTTATTTTACTTTGGTTGTGAAATAAGTTCTTACAACTTACACAAATCATGCTTTAAGTCTTTTAGGGTAGAACCAGTACTAAGCATATGTGGAAAAAGTGCCTTGCCCATTGGGCACCACACATAGCCATGGGTGAGGAGTGAACCCTTGTCCCTCTGACCCAGGGTTTGATGCTCTACTACTGGGCCATGTTCTCTAAGAGTTGGCATTTTTCCTTTATTATGTTCCATAAGTCTCGTTAGATTCCTTTCATTTCTTTTTAAGATACAGTAGAAATTAGTTGGCTTGAACACGGATGACTGGAACACCACAGATGGCATTTTTTTTTAAATATTTATATGTACCAATACTTATTATTAAAAAAAAATATTTTCCTGAAAATAAAAGGTTGTTCTAAAATAAAATATTTAAAAATTATGTTTTCTAGCACATTTCATTTCCAAAATAATTAAGAAACATGCATCATTAATGTCATATTCACAGGCAATTGATTTCTTATACATTAACTGTAAGTTGTCTGTAATCTTAGATGTTTAAACATGTTTCGATCACACAAAATGGTCTTGAATCAAAGATATTGAGGTTTGAATGAAAATGTATCATAACTTGTCGTTATTTTAGCTTCAGTATAAAAATTTTGTAATCATAAGTACTTCAACAATTTTAAAAATAAATTTCTAGGAATGGTATTGTTTTGATGACAATTTTATTCAGCAGTGTAGAAATTTTGATCTGTGTTCCTGAAATGAATGGCAGTTAAAATAATTGAAAATGAGATATTGCTTGATATTGCGTGAATACGCCAGCGTTTACAAAATCTTAATAAGTTGCCTTTTCTTCTTTATATAATTCCTTGTTATTAACAATATTGAATATTCAATATATGTACATACTCACCAGAAGCCATTTATCTGCCATCTCCATTGTGGGCTTGTGTTTATCTCCATTTGCAATGGCCAGGTTGATCAACTGAAAATTACAACAAACTGTTTTTAACTTACTGATTCAATATGATACAAAATTCATTATATAGCAGTATAGTTATCAGAAGTATAAAGATAAAAGGACAATGAGAATGAAAGATGCTATTGATAAAAAATATTACACCAATTTTAGGACCAATTTCACCATACTGCAATAGTGGTCATATTAATGCAAATTTGTTATTTACTTAAAATCAGGGGTTGATTGGTTTGCTTGTTTGAGTATTTAGCGTCATAGCTATGCCATGGATAGTGCGACATATTGCATGTCTCTAGGGAGCCTTTTAAGATTTTTATTTTGCGTCTCCCGAGACGTGCAACCGCGGAAGCCGATTATACCTACTGGAAGTTCTCAACTGAATCTGTTAGGAAGGTTTTACGCAGATCGATATCCAAATAATAAAAAAGCTGTCCATCCACGCCTTATCATATCAGGTTATGCCATCGAGAGCTAACAGATGATCAGATAACCTAACCAAGTGCCTTCCTGGGTTACTCTTGACAGTTAACCAGTACTGGAGCACACTGCAAGTAACTAATAATTTTCCCACTTGATTTGTTTGAGTATTAAGATTCATTTTTATGCCATCGAGTGCTCACAGACGGTCAGTAAACCTAACCAATATTTTCTGGGATCCTGGTAGGTTAACCACTACTCAAGCACACCCATCTCTGAAAGTAACTAAAAACTTTCCCACTTGAATTAATTGTATATCAATTATCAGTGTGTAGAAGTGACTCTAGAGCTATCTCCTACATAATGTAACATCGAATTTAACTTATGATGGATGGGAATGAAAATTTAAAATTTGGTAACTGGCGTTTCTGCATTAAAAGTAAAACTGCTGTTGATTCACTAAGTTAAACAAAAATTCAATACCTGCTCAGCATATTGTCTTGTTTCACGCATTCTGTCTTCTCGTCCCTCTATTCGCTCATTGCGAACAAGCGCAGTCACCCAAATTTGCAACTGCTTGATCCTTTCCGCAGGCCCACTCCCCGGTCCAATCAATGCGCCCTTGAGCTTCGTCGGCTTGGTTTTTATTGGAAACCTAATCATGTTTGTCTAGTGAAATAGACAATGTCAATAAATTTATCACGCAATTAGATCTAATGTTTTATGTATTTGTCCAATGTCAAAATGAGCATGTTGTATCAGAAACGCTTAAAAATCTATGTTTGTCACCTGAAAGACCATGATCATATCGGTGATGCGTGATATTCACTATCCATATTAACAACAAATTAAATATCGTTTCAGCAGACTATTTTTATAACCACAGTAGCTCTGAGACGGAACCAAGCACATGAAGAAATTGTTAAACTACCGGCAAAAATAACGTACATTGCTATTCCACACCCCAGCATTTGAAAAATAATAATTGTCATATCTGTTTCAAATCATCAAAATACACACTAAAAAAAGTCGAGTAAAGGCCATTTACACCAGGGAACGGCCAACTTCATTCAGCATATATTTGTCACCGTTTCGTTTTTCATAAGTGGGTATCTGGATGGATTAAACATTGATTTACCTAAAAATAAATGATAAAAGAAATTCTGAGGGAGATACTGACCAGGCCTTTGAGGTACATGGGTCGCTTTGGCGCATTGTCACACAATACATGTACACATAACCTATTGAAAGTGTTACCTTATGCTTGTAGTGCAGAAAGCTAATTCCAGAACTACTTGCGAAAAGTAAGACATGTGACAGCGAAGGTATTGCAAAGAGGGATGGCACCAACTACGTCGACGCAGCTCGGCACTACTTTATGTCGAGATACTGAACGACCACTTTTCGTCAGTGTTCACAGATGAGGGAGATACCCCACTAACAGACCTTGGAGAATCCCTTTATCCAGGTAAATACCAACAGCGTCGTTCTTAAAGAACTCGAGCCGCACAAAGCTTCTTGACCGGATTCCATATCCTCTCGTTTTCTCAATGAGACGGCTCGCCCCACGTACAAGCCGTTATCATTATCTTCCAGTCCTTCCTAAACCTAGGCATGTTAGCAGACGATTGAAGGACACGAAGTACCACCAATATACACGTAGGGGGACAAGAGCAAGCCACCGAACTACAGGCCAGTTTCCCGTACCTCAGTACTTACCTAAAACTACGCTCCTTGAGCACATAATCCATAGTCCATAGTTACTTGTAGTTCTTTGATTGCCATTACCAACATGACAATCAACAATCTTGCTTAATTCCTGCCTCGGTAGCTGTCGGCAAGCGGACACCATTCTTCTAAATTTGTCAGAGCCGTTTGACAAGGTTCCACACAAGCACCTTGAGCTAAAGCTAGCTGCATCATTATGGTGTTAGAGGGTGGCTGCTCAGCTGGATCAAGAGCGTCTTGAGCAACCGTAGTCAGCAAGGTCACACTTGAAGGGAAGTCGTCTCGGCCTGCGCCAGTGACATCAGGCGTCCCTCAAGGAACCGTCCTCGGACCTCTCCTATTCCTAGTCAGAGACAAACTCCAGGAACGGGAGGAATTTCGCATGTAATTAAATCCCGACAAATGCGAGGTTTTCCACACCATGAACAAGCGTTTCAAGATCAACACAGAATACACCATCCATGGCCAACAGCTGAAACAAGTAAAGTAGTCCAAATGCATTCGAGCACTTCTCATCAGCAACCTGTCCTGGAACGCACACATTGGCATGATCACGAAGAGAGTCAACAACACCACAGCATTCCTTAGTCGCAACCCCCCGTCATGCCCGAGGGCCACTATTTAAGAGACCTGCTACAATACCATCATCAGACCTAAGGTTGAGTTTGTCGCCACTGTTAGGGACCCTCACACTCAGGCGTACGTCAATAAAGTTGCAACGGTGAAACACAGAGCTGTAAGGCTCGTCTCTATCGTAAAATCAAAGCCAACGACATCCTCAACGCATTTCACTAGGAGTCTTGACCAGCGGAAGAAGAAGGCAAAGGTTGTCATGCTCTACAAGATTGCCATCAGCCTCGTTGCTATCTCCAATGAGCCTTTCCTACACCCACAGAGAGTGTCAACAAATGGTCACTCGAATGTGTACGTGGCACCATACTGCAAGACGTCAGTATCGAACGAATCATTACCCCTCCCTCCATCGTCTTGTGTAACAAGGTGCCACGGAGCCTCGTCAGAGCCCCCGCCTTGGACACATTCAAGGCTAGGATTGTGGCTGCCCTCAAGTAAATCACGGAGCACTATATTTTTATCATGCTTTTAAGTTTTGCTTTTTGGACCCTCCCTCACTTCTGTAAACAGTCACAATGGTGTGACTATGCATTATTAGAGTTTCTATACTAACGCTGGCAGAAGAAGATGATGAAGGAGAAGGAGAAGTAAAGAAGGGAATAAATGAGTGTAAGCCGTGTGGTCCAAGGCGTTGTTATCTTATCACCATTTACCTCACATTCAGTTCAGCTCGGTCCAAAAACTTTATGTGAGAAAGTTTACCAGCTACTTGCTGAATGCCAGTGTTTCTACTCAGATTCATTCTCAGGTCTTCCTGCATCAATAAAACTAGACATACCATATAGGCCAATAGTGCATTTAGTCAGAGTATTGAAGAGATTGGGAAGAGCTATTCATAGGTTTATCTGTAAATTGTATGTATGTGTCTTTCAAGCATATTTTGTTGAACTATTAGAGAAATACGTTGGTACAAAACAATGAGGACATTATGACTGTAGATATTAGGGATTCACGACATTAATTTTAAAGATATAAGTGTTGAACTTGTTGGCAAAAAGCTTCAAAAACTTAATTATAACATTTTAAGGCTTGTAGAAGGTATTCATGTTAATGTCTCAGTACCACTGTGATTTGTCTCGACTTCTCAAAGACTTACATTGATCATTTACTTGCATACACGTGATTGCTGTACAAACTGCTAGTACCTCACTTTATGGCATTTCATGTAGGTAGCACAGCTTTGATGTGGCCATACGTAAGTGGGTGTCAGCATGGAGTTATGCACGTAGCGGTGTCCCTCAGGGATGAAAATAGCTGGTTCTTAATGTTCGTGACCGATTTACCTTATCTAGTGCCAACAATGTTCACGAATGGCACTAATTTTTGTGAACGATTTATTTTATCTAGTGCCAACAATGTTCGCGAATGGCACTAACTTTTGTGAAAGATTTATCGTATCTAGTGCCAACAATGTTCGCGAATGACACTTACTTTTGTAAACGGCTTACCTTATTCGGTGCCAACAATGTTCGCGAATGTCACTTATTTTATCATTATTATTTGACATCGTTTCAACTTAGGATTGTGACGGTCTTCAAAATGACCCCCATCGTCGAATATCTCCGGATGACAATTCCGATTCTCTTGATCTATCACGTGATTAATTGAAAGTAGCGTAATCGTGGGTAGTCGACGATGACAGACCTATTGGTCAAAATTATAGTTATTTAATTTTAATTCGAATTTAAAAAAGTGTTATTTTGAAAATCGGTGAATCAATTGATTATATATACAAAATGTCCTTGGAACACCAAAAAGTAGCCTTCGTCCAGATACACAAATTACCGGAATTACCAATGAAGCATAGAAGAGAATTGGTTTGATTATGATATGTTTTGTAAATATCTGTGTTATTCATATCAACCATTTGTCCTAATTTCAAATATACACACGTTGTGTGGTCATCTTGATATGGAACATATATTGGCACATTATAAAAGATGCAAGGCCGCTGTTTTAAATTGTTGTCAAACCATCTGTAATGCCTTCCCTTGAAATAAGAAAAACAAATGATTTTGTTGTACAGTTTGTCGTAAAATGACTGATGATTACGCCTGGTGAACAGTGTAACAAATGCACGAAGTATTCAAGTAAGTAAATATGCGTTGGCGATCATAAAGTTATTAAAATTGCGCTTGGTTTATATACGATAATAATACGGTAATAAAATGAAGTTTCTCTTTTCCAATAAAGATATGATAAGAATATGTGCCAAAACCGGTTTTACAATACTACAAAAACGTAGAAATATTTTATATAAATAATGTATTATATCTTAAATGTAAAACAAATTAATTTTATATTATGTTGAGAAATCGGTGCTAATCAGGTCATTCCAGATCTGATCTGAGGTGATAATTGATCTTTTAAAATATTTTTTAAAAAAGCTTTTGAATATATAGCGATGCATTTGCATTTATTTTTCCTTTCACGATTTAACAAAAGTTATTTTAACAATCTTTTAGGTCTAGAGCCAAGATTAGCGCCGGTGTCTCAATTCTTAGTGTATAATGCTATATAGTATACATCTTTTTCTAAAATAATGCATGAATAATCTGTGATAGTTGTATATATTTTATGTCAATTAATTTTATAGCGATAGTCTCTTGTAATTCTAATATTGAATGGCTATGTACGTTGTATGTGTTACTGTATGTTTTATTTATATGTTTGTACATAGATGAGACTTAAATAAAGATATATATATACGATTGATAGATTGATTGAGTATTTAGCGTATTTTTTAGCGTATCGAGGGCTAACAGACGATCAGTTAACCTAATCACTGTTTCCTGGGATCCTGAAAAATTAACCAGTATTCGAGCACACCCATCTCCAAAAGTAACTGATATATTACCTCTTGAAACAGCGGTAAGAGAAGAGTGGTAATGAGACGCAATGTCGTAAATCAATCATGACGGTAGAGAATCGGACGCACGACCCTGGATTGATCATTAGACGCGCTACCGACTGAGCTATTCGGGTCCAGTGGCTTATAGACGAGGTTGACGTTATGCTTGAATATGTTTTATCATAAAGATTTGCGTTTCCATGCATTTTCATATTGTTTCTTTATAAATTTCGTTAATTTAAAACCAACGCATCACCACACTAAGGCAATAGTTTTTTACATATTTGTCCGATGGTAAGTTAATACGCCCGTCTGTACGTCGGCAGCTCCTGTTACAGTTTTCAAATTATTGCCTTCAAATTAACCACAAAGCTGACTTGATTTGTACTAATCGATTTTGGCTCGATTGCGCAAAAAGTTGATAACATTTGTGTATCACTCTCGTGTCCATTTCCTTGGTACAACCATGCGGTTACTGCTGAATGTAGTTAACATGAGGCAATCGGGTCGAACGTGGGACGAAACTTCATTTCTCGACTTATATTTTGATATTTCGTTGTAATAACTAATTGGGGTGGGGTGGAGTGTATATGTTGACACAAAATGAGCTGATGTCTACAAAACAAAATCAACTAACTGAGTAGGTTGACTATGCCGGGTAATGTTATTGCACGTTAATCGTCCATGTTCATTGACTCGGATACAAACTATCTAGATAGCAGTGCGCCTTGCGGTATTTAATATATCTTGAACACACGACGTAGGCACCAAGTGTTGACACAAAACAATGCTTAATTAACTTAAATCGGTCAATTAGCATTATTCTATAAACCCTTCAAAGCTGAAAATGACCCGACGCGGACTGTCAGATAAACGATTCGATAATCCAATCAGCATTCGACATTGGTTGCTACGCCGCCATTTTCCTAAGACAAGCTTACAGTCTCTAAGTTAAAAAAACATTGTATTACAAGTGTAGTTGTATTTGTTTAGACAAACAACGGACGTGACCAGTGGGTGGAGCGATACCCGCTCTCACGTCAGGTTAAACTTAATTGATATAGCTTTGCCTGCATTTTGGACAATTGCTTCTTGAATATAAAATATGTAAGGGGGTATAGTGTTGCTGTTTATGCACGTATGAGGGTAGCGTGGTCTCTGTATAGCGTCGATCAAAGCCAGGTTAGGTGTAGTGCTCTTGAGCAAGACAGTACTGGATATATTCTGTCGGACGTGATTTGTACTGTCGGTTGTTATACCGTCGTTCAGAATCGTTGTACATATTTACTGGTTAGTTAATCCTATTTTGAACATTATTTATCATGAAACTTTTAACTTTACTTACATAATACAGCTGACTGCTACTAGCATGATAGGTTCCACACTGTGTCATGCTAGTAGACGGAACTACTTTTTCTTCTCGTCTGTTTGTAGATTTAGAGTTAATGTGGTATTTGCAAAGACACTTTGTGTTTTATTTAATCATTATTTTAAAATATGTTTTTAAGTTAGAAACATTTAATACACATATACAACTGATATCTGCCGTAATACTTGGTTCGAGTATCAAACTATTTCTTTGCTGTTGTTGATTCTCCAGCACGCGATGTCATGTTTAAAATTCATCCGCTAACTGCCGTACTTTGAGGAAGCGCAATGACAAAATATAAATTTACTTCCATCTGTTAAACGAAAAGTAATTTTAAAAAAAAATTTCATGTTAAATAAATGACATGGATAGTAGTTTAGAATGTCAGCTGTATTTTGGCTCGTGACGAAAAGTAATAGAAGGTTCGCATACAATCATATATGATTTATTACTTTTCTCACACGTGCTCACCAGAATACAGCAGACATTCTGATTCTAAGCTACTAACCACGTAATTCTTATATATCGCAATATCGATTTAACCATAATAAGAATGATATATAAAACATTTCATATTAGAATTGTACGCGGTTCCTTTTCTATACTCCCTACTTGAAATGTTTAATATAACGGGCATTGTGGCATCCGTAGTGTAACAAAGACCCTTAGTGTAACAATTGTTGATACCGCAACATTAAGTGTAACAAAAATGGGTTTTGTTACACTAAAATAAGTCTATCTTAGTAATAGCTACTCTCCTTTGCATCGTTCGTATATAACTATGTCATATTCTTAAACGAAGAGGAAATCGTCCGCTGACTTAGGAGAGTAAGTAATAGCTTGTATATCGAGTTATTATTGTAAGAAAAGGAATACTCATTTTGTTTGGGGGTGGGGATGGGGGTCGAAGTTTAGGGAGAAAGTGACCAAGATCAATTTTACTAAAATTAGAACAATGAATTAATACAAATTGTCTTCTCTTTTTTTTCAGATTTTCAACCCTTGAAAGTGACATAGCATTCTCTAGTTTTATTTTGGTTCTAAAATATGCTTTATTGTATCATCATCTTTTTAAAAGCATTATCTTAAAGGCATGCTGCCGTCGCAATATATTACTAAATTTACTGTGTTTTTATCTTAGACATTTTGTAATTATGGAACATTACTAATAAAATTATCTCTTAGAGTTTGAAAAAAAGTAATAATGTTGGAAGGTAGGTAGGCACTTACCATCTCCAACTCTTGTTAAAAAACGTAAATAAACGGCGATCCAATATAATAGTATTGGTCTCCTTTATATTATCGTTTTTCTACTTCATATTTAAATAAAAGCTATTTACCAGAGGTTAAGAAAAACGTCCAACGTCTGACAAAGTATTTTTTGTTACACTAAGAGTTATTGATAGAGTATCAAAATGAATTTTATGTGAATTTGATTTGGTGAAGAAAATTGTGTTCCGGGGATAGGTATATTTTTACACAAAGGGTTATTTATAACCGCAACCCTTAGTGTAACAAAACTAAGTTTATGTAGATGTGATTTGGTGAAGAGAATCTTATTCCGACTATAAGTATATTTTTGTTAAACTAAGGGTTGACGAATATGGGTTGTATAGTCATTCATTAATAATTTGTTAACAACAAAACTAACGTTTACATACTTGTTATACTTATTGAAAGTTAATAAATTGAATTGAATTTAATAAACGTATTGAAAGCAATAAATGATCAAGCCAACACACAATTATGTACACGCTATATAATCATATTTTGAGTTCTATATTTTATCTCAGCAACTGTACAGTACAATTGCTTGATTTTATCAGAGATATAAAATAATATTATCTGTCTCTAATTTCATATATGTTCCTACCTAGTTTTTTGGGAAAATACAGTTCAACGTGTTGCCAATTCCCGTTTTGTAGCTACAATCTAATAATATGTCATGATTCATGACTTGACTAATTCCTTTCCAAAATAACTGAAACATTCGTTGAAATAATGTTTTGTTTGTAAGACTTATTACTTTTTGTTTTATAATTATCGTTTTTCCGATCTTGCATAGCATATTTACAGTCACAGTTGTTAGTTAAAATAAACACGAAAAAAAACAACAACATCGAAACGACATGAATGCCGGATTAAAATAAGGCGGTCAAGCGGTAACGGTGATTTTCTACTTTAAGTAATGATAACATTGACTTTGACCCGAAACTCGTGAAGCACAAACGCATTCGAAATATCTGTTCTGAACATCTGTGTAACTGGCATCGGATGGGACATAATGCCGGTAAGCGTTGACAGCGATTTTATATTTTAGTAAAAGTGACATTGACCTTGATACGAAAATCGTGGCGTGCGGAAGAACGGACAGACGGACGGTACAATGGACGGACACGGGTAGCACTATAACCCTGTCACCCCCCCCCCCCCCCCCCCCCATTTCAAGGCGGTTGCATAAACAATACGAATCAGTTTTAAACAGATGAATTGTATAAATTCTGTAATTTGCCCTAATATGTAGGGATATTACAAAGAAGATGATTTTCTAAATTCTGTTACATATGTCACATATCGCCCTTTATTGCGATTGTGGTGTTAACACTAAGTGTAACAATTGTTACATTAAGAATTGCCTATGTATTACCGTTTTTTAAGAATCCAAATTACTTTTTATACACCCAGAATTACTGGATTTTCAATTCAGTGTGTTTTGCAGTGTGTACATATATATATATATATATATATATTTTTTTTTTTTATTTGGTAATATAGGCCTCTGGCCCAAAATACAAATAATACAATTTTACAATAGAGTGACAAATATACAAATAATAAATGTGGTTGTAGCATTACACTGGATATTATTAAAGTAACTATAGAATATTAACTTCTAGTTTTCTAGTGTTCATTGCGTGATATAAAAATTTAGCGATTGACAAAATTTCATCTGATTTTGAAGATGACATAAGGGAATAGAATAAATTATGAGTGCTGTTTATGTATATATATATGTATATATATATGTATATATTATATATATATATATATATATATATATATATATATATATATATATATGTATATTGTATGTATGTATATATGACTGAATTGTGAGGGGGTATTTACTTTTTATATACTAAAGTTTTGAGACTTGTTTCTAGAGGCAAATTTTATGCTGAGTCCGAAAATCCATTTCTTACTAATAGCTGTTGGAGCGTTTGGTCACCCCCCCCCCCCCCCCCCCATTTCAAGGCGGTTGCATAAACAATACGAATCAGTTTTAAACAGATGAATTGTATAAATTCTGTAATTTGCCCTAATATGTAGGGATATTACAAAGAAGATGATTTTCTAAATTCTGTTACATATGTCACATATCGCCCTTTATTGCGATTGTGGTGTTAACACTAAGTGTAACAATTGTTACATTAAGAATTGCCTATGTATTACCGTTTTTTAAGAATCCAAATTACTTTTTATACACCCAGAATTACTGGATTTTCAATTCAGTGTGTTTTGCAGTGTGTACATATATATATATATATATATATATTTTTTTTTTTTATTTGGTAATATAGGCCTCTGGCCCAAAATACAAATAATACAATTTTACAATAGAGTGACAAATATACAAATAATAAATGTGGTTGTAGCATTACACTGGATATTATTAAAGTAACTATAGAATATTAACTTCTAGTTTTCTAGTGTTCATTGCGTGATATAAAAATTTAGCGATTGACAAAATTTCATCTGATTTTGAAGATGACATAAGGGAATAGAATAAATTATGAGTGCTGTTTATGTATATATATATGTATATATATATGTATATATTATATATATATATATATATATATATATATATATATATATATATATATATATATATATATGTATATTGTATGTATGTATATATGACTGAATTGTGAGGGGGTATTTACTTTTTATATACTAAAGTTTTGAGACTTGTTTCTAGAGGCAAATTTTATGCTGAGTCCGAAAATCCATTTCTTACTAATAGCTGTTGGAGCGTTTGGTCACAAATCCAAGATGGCCGCCAAAACGGCTGCCAAATATTGAAATTTATGTTTTAATATATAATCTGAAAGGAAACACTGCAAAGTGTTACAATTTAGATTTATTATGTTGTTGTTAGTTGTACGACATGTTTTAAAAAAGAGTAAACTATGGCTGATTCATGAACAAAATGTTTTAATGGACAAAATGGCCGACAAAATATGAAAAAAAAAACTTTTGCGGCAAATATACGCATTTTGTTGAATGCTTTGGTATCAATTGTATTAATAAATGATTTTTTTCTAGAGGTAAAATGTGTGGTTAGTCCGAAAATCCATTTCCTACTAACGGCTGTTTGGGTGTTTGGTCATAAATCAAAGATGCCCGCCAAATTTTTAAATTTATGTTATATTATATAATCTGATAGAAAACCCTGCAAAGTGTTAAAATTTAGATTTATTGTGTTGTTGTAAGTTGTATGACATGTTTAACGGTAAACAAAAGTTAAAAGATGGTTGATTCATGTACAACAAATCTATGTAAGGGACAAAATGGCAACCAAAATAAGAAAACTGAATGTTTTTTTCTGCAAATATACTTATTTTGTTGAATGCTTTGGGCTTGTTTTTATTTATAACTGGTTCTGAAAATACTGAACATGTTTAAGAATTATACTTTGCTGCTTCTTTTTAATACAACTGGCATATCTGTATCTTCTTTACGTTATGCTTCTTTCACTCTAACAAAGCAATGCACTAAACACATTTATATGACAATTCCAATTTTAAGATATAATCTGCAAAAATACAACTGAATATGTTAAACTTCAGCTCAAGTAAAAAATGTTCTCAAGAAAAACATACATTTTAGAGTAAATTATTAAATATTTGGTTATTTGTTAACAGAATGCAAATAAGGGTAAAAAATGCCACTAAAGCTAGAATGATGTGCTTTGATTCAGTAATATGCATACATAAATTGTCAAATTCTTGAGACCTTTTATTACCATTAATTGGTTCGTCTGTAACTATAATTATTATGTAGGTTTCAAATTCCAGATATATAATTTTTAATTTGTGATATCAATTGTAACAGAGGCAGTAGATATCATCTTAGAACACTGACCTTATTCAAGACCGGCTGATGTTGTTGATGACCTACCAGTCTCAAACTACAGAGGATAGAGAGAGCGCCAAATCTAAAAATCTGAAAGAATGTATTTTCGAGTAGTTTTTACAGATTCCGCCGATTAAAATGATTCAATCTAAGTACAGAGACTTCGTTTAGTGAAAATGCAGTATTTGCTACAATATAGGGCAAGATAAAACAAGGAAAGCAACGTTTGACTGCTATGAATACGTTAGAATTTAGTTGGACATTCAGTAGAATAAAGTTATACAGTAATATCAACAGAAATACAAAAGTACCAACCGAAACAAAGGGAAGAAATACATATTGAATAAAATTAGAAAACTGGGTTTTCCAACGATTCAGCATGTATCCATAACAATGAAAATACTGAGACACCGTCAGACAGCAATATAGCATATTATTGTCATAGCTATAGTATGTTAACAAATTAAGAGCAACAAACAGCCCATTGGTAATTATGTAACATTTCGCAAATCTAAAATTTGACAAAACAGAGGGAAAATAGATAAACTCTA
This sequence comes from Panopea generosa, assembly GCA_029582155.1. Lineage (NCBI taxonomy): Eukaryota > Metazoa > Mollusca > Bivalvia > Adapedonta > Hiatellidae > Panopea > Panopea generosa. The sequence goes on along the minus strand of CM055894.1, from coordinate 68,392,063 downwards.
CATTGAAATTTATTGAAACGAAAGAAACCAATTCTCAAGTTAATAGAACATATTCCATGAGTAGAAATATTTACCTATGCTGATCTAATCAATTTATTCTCACACCAACGAACACAAATGTGGACTGAGCTGGTAGAAGATTCAGCAATTATCTTAATGGATATTGTAAATTTACCACCACGACTAGATGTCACAGAGGAAATAATGAAACAGTCCTAGTAACTAAAAAAAATGCAGTGATGAGTATGTAACAATAGTACGCTGTTAGCTTTGGCCAAAACAACTATGCAGATTCAAGCAGCTTTTATAGCGTTGCATATGTTCCGAGTCCATTTAATATTCAACTGGCAGCATACATAGGTTTTTGTTTCAGGTTCCTTATACTGGTAAGCCGACTTAAAAGTTATAGTACAGAGAGAGGAAATCGGTAAAACATTGAAACTATATATTGCTTTATAATGATGAAAACATTTATTGTATCTATTGGGAAGTAAGCAACCGGTAAAGACAGAGATGTCTTACTGATGTACTGAAAAGTGGACAGTATGACGTGGAGCGTTTACAGATATGCTGCTTCTTTGATGCTAATACGTTTGAAACATCAACAGCATGCGGGAAAATGACAATAAAACATTGACTCAGATGCAGGGAATTAAAAAATACTGGGAAAACTATCTATCTCTCTGATTTAGAATAAAAAATGGTAACAAGCACTGTAGTCTCTATCATCTAAGACGATATTGTTCTGTTTTTTCCCATGATAAAAGGCATTGGTCATATACAATTCATGTCATATTGTATAGCTTGATCAAAATATTGAAAAAGACATTAACAATATATACAATGAAGAAGCAAACAGAATATCGATAGTTCATCTTATGAAGGCAATTGAAAAAAACTTGAATGGTCTAGAAAACATCAGAAGCAGTGCCAATGACGATATTATTTTCTTTAATATATCAATGGATGGATGTATAATTCAGTAGTCACAACACAAGGTGTTGTATTAATATTGTAAGATATACTATTTAGAAAATGACTTTAATGTAATATGATTTATGCGCTCTAAAAACAATATGTGACACTAAGCAGCAATAATGATGTTACTTTGAAATCAGGTTATAGATACATGCTGTAATTGGTGGTAAATTACAATATCCATTTCATCTACTCAGTAACCTGTGATTATGTAAACAATCATATAAATGTAGGATGTTCAATGGATATTCAACATTAAACTATGTTCAATCATACTAGCTATAAGCCTAAACCGATAAAATAACTACTAATGTTGGGGCAACAAAGTGATTATGACGCAAAAAGTGATTATGACGCAAATATTACGACTGTTAATATTCATTGAAATGCATCCTGCCAAACTAAAGTAGCATTGTGACTTGATGATTACGGAGCAACATCAAAAAAAACAAAAAAAACATCAAAAAAAAAAACAAAAAAAAAAAAAAAAAAAAAAAAAAACATTCACTGAACGTGAATTCATAATAAGAAAAATAAATGAACATTGTTTATTTTAAGTGAATAAAGCTTTATTTGTAAATAGAATCATATATATATTCCTGTTTTTATTAAGCAGAAGTCGAAAAAATATAATCCTGAAACATGTCACACAACAAAGAACAACACAATTACAGACCTAAATTTTAATATTTGTAGTGTTTTAACAGATTATATGGCATTATTAATGATTTTAAATACATGGCAGCCATACTGGTTGTCATCTTGGATTTTTGAGAAAACCGCTAAACAGCTGTTAGCGAGAAATGAACTTTTGAACATGGCATGCAATTTACCTCTAGACTCAACAGTGGTATTTTTTTCAAAGTTTATCTTAAAAATGGAATTTTCATAAAGTTGTTTATAACATAGTTTGTAGATTGAAAAATGGATAACATAGAATATACAGATATTCCAGTTTGTATTAAATAGAGATAGCAAAGTGTAATCTTTAAACATGCTCAGCATTTTCAGAACCATTTATAGATAAAAATAAAGTTAACAACTTCAAGAAAATACGTATAATTACCGAAAAACATTATTTTTCTTATTTCGGCGACCATCATGTCCTTTATATAGACTTTTTGTACAAGAATCAACCATCTTATTACTCATTTTTACCAGTCAAATTAAGAAGTTGTATGACGCAACTATCAGTACTGTTTTAGTACTTTGAAATATTTTTTTCACAGTTGCTTCTATATACATTTTAACAAGCAGATATTCTTTGCGGAAGTACAGGGAGTGGGTGGGGGGATAAGTGCGCTTAGCATATTATTAAAGCGACTGTAGAAGTGTAAATTAGATAGAAATTTGAAAAATGTTAAAATCTGCTAGATTTACTATAATTGTCAAATGTTTGATATTGCAAGAATCTAGCGAAACAACAAGAGATAATGTGGTTTTAAGTTGAATATGTTTGTTTTTTTGCAAGATATAATCACACAAACAAACCTGTAGACGAACGTTATCAACCTCTTGAACAAACCTTCTACACACTTCTCAACTTTCATAATCGGTCATCTTGATTTATTGATATTTAGTTTGTTAATTTCCTGTTTTAATATACAATTTATTAGGCATTTTTTTAGAAATATAAATGCAGACGGCTATAAAGCATGTAACATCTTTTTGAAATGCACAACCCGCAAAATCAAAATTCACAACTGTATCAGTATCTTGTACAGCCGCCATTTGAAGCGATTACTTAAAAGGCGATTGACGATTGGCGATCGTCGTTGACCTTTACCCCATTGAGTATTATGGGATTTGTTTAAAAAATACAACTTTCACAACTACATATATTGATGCATTTGTATCAGAACGTTAACCAGGTCCAGTATAACATTGTCCAAAGATAACTGCAGAGATGCATTGTTTCAATGAGCAGCAAAAAGTACACATACACGATAATGATTCTGTGAATTTTGATTGAGCGAGTGGTGCATTTAAAAAAAGTGTACTTGTTTATTGCTTTATTAATTTAAATGATTCTTTTTGGAAAATAGGTACAATGCATTTATTAGATTGCAGATTAAAATATAAAATTTACAAACTCGTGTTGACAAAATATCAATAAATCCAGGTCGTCCAGGTCGTGGGGAAGACAGAAAAAGCAAATACATTTAAAGGTGTAAATGACTACATGTGTATTTTATCCAACCGCAAGGCATTTTGTGTAAACTGGTCATATGAATCGTAACGTTTAAACGTAATGTCTGCATCTTTATTAAATATATGCATGCAAACATGATGTTAACACCACCAATACAAGGTTATATATGAATGGTTATTCAAACAGAAGCTAATTGTCGTTTTATTTTGTATTTTACTTTATCTAATTAAACATACATGTACTTTCCAAAATACTACACGTGAACACTAGTTGTATATTTATCACTATATTAACAACTTGTTGAATTTGTCGTCTGCAGTAAAGGCATATCATTGTATACTAGTATGTATATACTGTATATTAGCAGCATTTCGAACCTTTACTTGATAAATATTCACTCCATGTGTTTATTATTCCGTCGCCAGCCTGTTGTTCTGGAATGTCGGGTTTACCTATAATAGTAAAAGAGAAATTGTACGACCAATGTGCAAAAATAGTCAAAAGAGATCTATTGGTTGTGACGAGGAATTTTCTTGTATCTATGTCCATATGTGTTCTATACGAATAAAATATTGAATCTTATACACAAGGACACATATTATTCAAAGGGCATAATAGCAAGAGCCCAAACAATGCATTGCATGGGGTGCGATTCCCCATAAAAAAATCCGAAAAAAAATCGCCGTAAACATAAACCAACAATTGTTTACAATGTTTTGAATATTCACTCAAATTAACTCAACTTTGGCTCAATTTATGCAAAAGAAATAGTTCAAAAATACAATCATTTTAAACGTCAAAGTTTGAACATACATCGAAGATACTGTCAAAATGACTTATAGTCTATTACGTCGACTTTTATCGTAAGTTTATTTTGTAAAGTGAAGCGTTGAGTTTTAAGAAGGGGATATACATTTTGTCTGACTTTTGGAAATACTGTTTAAAAGTTCACTGGTAAACTGACTATAACAGATGATGTTACATGCAAATGCATTGCAAAGCGAGCTAATGAAACGTATCGAGATCAAGCTGAGAAATTAAAAAAAAAGTTTTTTTCTCATATAATGATTCTGTAGCGCGGAACCAGCTCTGCCGATTAGGTCCGTTAAATAGTAATGTTGGGAAAACTACATTTGAGTACGTTGATTGGTCAGTTGCTTCAACTGAAAGTTTGAATGATGTCACAGTTTACACAGATTGTGGGACAGGAATAGAATTTCCTGCTTTTGCATTGGGGTTAATTGACCTGATTCGGGAGATATCAGGTTCTGAGATAGACTAAGTAAGCGTTCAATTGCTATGAATTGCGGGACAGGCGTAGAATTTCCTGCTTTTTCATTGGGGTTATTATACCTGATTCGGGGGATATCAGTTCTGGGATAAACTATCTATTTTTAGAACAACAGCATTGTAACTGTTATCCTTTTCCGATTCTTTGGTCATTTAGTCCATTCAACAAGGATCGAAAATAGAGCATTGCTTAAAGACTATTGCTATAGCCTTTGTCACTTGTTTTCCTATTGATAAAAATTGATAAATTTTCCAATATTTAACATGTATATTTAGTCAATATCAAAAATAGAAAAATATAAGTTGGCGTACATTGTTTTACATTATCTCCACAACAACATACCCGTCTTTGGATTTTGTCTAAAATGTAGAGTTTTCAAGAAATACACAAACAATATTTAGAATATATTTATCATTGAATTACAACAATACATGGATGCATTTGATACTACTAATAACAAATATATCTTAAAATATAGTTTCAGGCTTGAACTTACCCGTTTAGGATTTTAAAATGATGTAGATTTTGAAATGATGTATTTCAAATATGCGGTATAATGTTTTTTTTATATCAGTTTTCATTAGAGATGTAACAATGAACACAATGTAAGATTTTAAGCAAAGTTTATAGCTATGTCATGGATGGTCTTCAGATATTTATTGATAGAGTGAATGACTTTCACGTGTGAAATAAATTCACAAATGCTATTTAAAAAACACCCGATTCTTTTCTAGATATTAGAGTTGATCAGGGTGAAACTGCCACTGATGTAACTGTAAGGGAAACAATATATAAAACTCATCTTATCTCACCAGAGATATATAAACAAGCCACTGATCTCATTCAGGATACTGTCAAGCTGGAATACTGTATGGTCAAACAAAATGGAACAGACATTATATTTAATGACAGCCGTTTTTCAAAATTAATTACCCGTTTTACGCTAGAAATGTATTGATAAAACTATCCAAGAAATAGTATATATTCTGCATAAACATATTTACAATTATGTTGCAAGATAAAGCATTGAAATACCCTGACAAAGGTAATGCTGTGACAGTTACGGTTAATTTATTCCAGTATCACACACAAGTATAGGTACAGACTTGTTAAAAGTGTCTAAAACGACAGTGTTAAATTTGTCCACTTTTTAAAACCGGTTGTAGCATTAATGTGTCTAAAAAACAAACATAAACACAGTTTTCAAATAGAAGTTAAACTGAATTCATATTTTTACTCGATGTAGCTGACGTAGATGCTCTAATTTGTGTTATATATATTTGTTAAACTTACATTTTACTGTTTGTCATTCTCTGTACCACCCAAATATGATGAGTAAAGTAGGGGTCATGTGTCATATAAGCGATTTTGTTTTCTGCTCAGTGTGTACACTGTAGACTTCCGAAATCATGTATTCATACCCAAATTTCCAAGCATCAATTTCTTTTTCTAAATTCACAATTCAAACATGACAATGCTTTCGAAATGTTCAAAATACACCAGCAATGCCATTCAAATAAAAAATGAGCATTAAAATAAGGAAAATGCATTTTTAAAGAAGAAGAAACAAGGATTATTATTAATCGCCATTATGCGACAATCCCACGGAAGCATTTCCTTTTCTAATGACGGTACTATGCCTAAATGCAAAATACAGTATGTAAGTCAAACAAACCAGAATGTATCAAGGCACATGGAAAGTCACATATTTGATATTAGATGTTTCATAGCTCTAGATCATTCTTCAAAATTTAATGTTCCTTCAACTGTTAATGCTGAATTTTATTCAGTTGAAGGTTTTTTTTTTATATATTCCATTTGATATTGTACATAATGAATTATGTTTTATGTTAGAAACTTTCTGGATAAACAAATTACAAACACAACCCCCCTTTCGGTTAAATGCAAAGCTTCTGTATAACGGTTAGTGATATTTTAGAAAAAAAACTTTTTGTATATAATTACTTTCTTGATTATCCTGGTGACATACAGGCCCAATGGGCCGGGTGCCAAATAATTTTGTCAATTGTATATATGTAGAACTTAATGAATGTATGCACATACCGCAATAATAAACAATATCTTATCTTATCTTATATGCATAATTTTACGTAATATCGCTTAGCTCTATTGATATTGTATCAGTTACAGTATCTACTAGTATTGATCTGTTGTTACATGTAATTAACGATGTACTTATTATTACAACTGTAAATCGTTTTATTTCTCGCAAACTGGTGTTATGCCATCCCCGTACGTCAAGTAATATCCTGACGAAGGTTGCTATATATAAATTACAAATACAGACAAAATCATGCACCCTGTATTTTTTTCAAGTAACGTCAATCGCTTACGAGTGTCTGTCTTTCTATAATTTATATCAATTCATTTTGTCACTTATGCTAAGCATTTCGGTCAATCTAGATTACTTATATGCTTGTATAAAATCCACTCTTTTCAGATACAAACATGCTAAATGCATAAAGTTAACTGAGTATTTTTCCGTAGTATCTTTATCCAATTTGAGCAATGCTTAATATAAGCTATCCTTATCGTCCTGTGTCCGTAGTACATCGCACGTTCGCTTTATGTACGTTAGCTCCTGATAACGGATGTAATACTAGTATAGTAGTTATATAAATAAAGTTCTTGAAATGGCAAAACTGAATAATTAATTTCAAAGTTGCGTAACGGTCCTTAACGACACATAACAATGTACACTTTGACATTGTGTGCTCTATTTAATCTGCAATTCGCATTTGATCATCACCAAACTTACACAGTGGTAATGTGACCAAAATATCTCGGACAAGTTCTTGAACTGGCCAAATCGGATACCTAATGTAGTTTTAATGCCATACAGTATTCAATATTTTAGTTATTTTGTTCTGTTCACTCTAGCACTCGCAAATTTCATTTGATCGTCGCCAAACTTACATAAAATTTATTTTATATTACACCTGGGAATTGGCCAAATCTTATACTTATATTCGAAGCAGACCTATGGCCTTTGGATCGATAAACATTGCGTAATTCAACATTGTGTATGTGCACTCTAGCACTCTCATAGTTCATTTTATCTTCACCAAACTTACATAGTAGTTACATAATTTAAATATCTCGGAAAAGATCGCAAATTCCCCGAATCGAATGGCTAATATAAAGATAATTGCCCCTTGAATCGTCAAACGGTTGATATTTGACGGTGCGTTTGCACTCTAAGAACCGTAATATCTGCATACCTTTATAGGCATAGACATATTTTATTAAGTAATATAGCACTCCGGCCCAAAATACGATATATAGAGTGACACAAATTGAATATTATACATTTATACAAGTCAGTATTACAGAATTCGCATATTAAAGTGAATACAAGCTAATAACATGCCACATTAATCCAAAAATAATAACATTTGTGTTAGATAATTTCAGGTTTAAGCATTTCAATGGTCTAATAACGTAACAGATATAACATTATTTTTTAATATATATGATTTGAAATAAATGTAGCTTTATATAAATCCAAGATTAAGACTACAATGAACAAGAATATTAAACCATATCATGAATAGTGATATTCAAAACAAAGTGAAACTATATAAATACTTTATGATTTAATAATACATGAGGTAGTTTACTCTTGTTAATATTTCTTAAATCGGCAAATCTAGAATTTCTTTTCTTCTTGTAAAAGCATTAAAAAGATATCTAGCAATACTGACAATACTTTTCTCATCTTTTAAGCTAAAGACTATGTAATACATGTTTAGCGATCGATTTCTTAACCAATTAGTTTTGAATAAACTTTGTCTAAACTTTTCATACTCATAACATTCAAAGAAGAAGTGAAATTCATTTTCGACTACAGAAATACTATTTTTCATACATACAGGACAGAATTTTAAATTTTTATCTATTGATAAATGTCTTCCCTTCTCAATCATTAAAGTATGGGTCGAACAACGAACATTTGACAAAGTTTTTCTTAAAATGGCTATAGGTTTGTAAAGATTGAATTTATACGTGGGCAATAGTGCAACTAAATGTTACTGTGACCTATGTTTGTAACTTCATGTAGTGTTCATTAAACTGCATTCAAATAGATTGATGAAAAGTGTTATTAAATTCACGCCTTTACTATTTTAATTAAATATGCGCTCTTTGTCGTTTGGTGCGGCGCATGTTTTTCATTTAAAAGCATCTGTCTCAAAGGAGAATCTCTAAGGGATTTCTGGCAATCGTATAAATGCCAATTGGAATTTTGAAATCAATTACATTGTATGTATTTTAATCGTTCTTTATGCCGACACCTGCTTCGAATTGCATTTGGATGCTTGTCGTTTAAACGATTGAATGAAAATATAAAAAGAAACAGCAGAGAAAACAGCAACGAAAATCTTTAATATACTACGTTTAATGAGTATGACCTCAACGTTGGTGAAATCTCAGTTTCATTGAATACTTAGTGTCATTTTTATGCCGCCGAATAAAAATTTAATTGTAACATTTTTATTTGCCGACTTTTTCAATTCGTTAATGATTATTGTTTCTACATTCATTCAAATTACATGGAGCCCTCTATTTAGTTACGAATTACACGGTCTTCCGGTGGAAATTTGTTACAGAGGTGAGAACCAGCAGATCAAGTAATGCGGACCGCGTGATTCAATGATTGAAGCATTGAACACACGATCAGAGGATCCTTCGTCGATCCCCATGTCACGACTATGTGTGGTGTTCTTTGCCAAAACACTTTACCCGTATGCGCTCAGTACTGTTTCTACCCAGAAAGACTTCGATAATCATACGTCTATGTTGTAAGAACGATCAGAAAATAATCCGGAATATCAAATTCAACACGGTAGGGCTTGCCTCGAGTGCATATCTTTCCAAACAGAATGTTCAGCGAACCAGTTTAATGGAGTTCGATGGTAAATATAAATGTTATAATGGACTCCATTTATATAGCAGTGATTTATTTGTCCCTACCATGTATTTAATGGTCAGTATTTTCATATTTTAGAAATCACCACTGAAAATAAGGTACTGATACCAGATTTCTCGGTAACTCTGTGTCATTTTGGAATTGTTGGTTCGAAACGCATCGTGGGCGAATAGTTGATATATTTTTACTCTGGAAATCACAAAAAAAGGATATTACAAAGCCAATGGTCAATGTATGCTTTTTCTTTACAACTGCAGATCTTAAACCAGCGAAGAACAACGGCAGATCCTGAACCAGTGAAGAATTTAAACCCAGAAACATTTTGTTTTTTCACTGTGTTTTGGATAAAGATGTAACAATGAAGTCGTATGGGAAATGTAATTGTGGTGTGAGACATAACAGAAAATGAACAATATGACCCACCTTCATCTTCATATGTACCGTAAATATCGCTGTGATCGTTCCTATGTGTATCTTGTACCAGCTGCATATATTCTACAAGTAGTGGTGTCAACATTCTGTAGTCTTCTGTATCTAAATCATCCCGGAGCTTCTTAATGTCATCTCGTTTCGATTGATGATTTCCAAACATCTCGTTATTTCGTTGGCCGTGTAATAATTGCTTTAGATTTTTAAAAAGTGGTCGTTTGCCAATTCTTGGGTAGTCATTTTCCTTGCTGTTTGTGTAGAAGAGAGCATCGCAGGATTGTAGAAATGTCACCACCACGGCAACTTGTATTGACTTTTGAATGAACGACATATCTCTGGAAAATACAATAACACATTATATATAATGATATGTCCTGACAGATGAATATATTTGGAAGAATAATAACAAATCATAATTTGTTGTTTTATCTGCACTAATTGTATATTTTCTCCAAATATATAAATATCAATTTTACTTATAGTTTTAGATTTAACATTTTTAACTTACATATATTATAAAGTTTTTATTCTTATAATTCTCAAAACCTCCATAATTATGAAGAATATGTGGATAAAGTGTCTTGCTCAGTGAAAACACACATAGACGTGGTATTGTCCTTGAGCTGGACAATTGCTGATTAGTGTGTCTGGTATCGGAGACTTGCATAATGTGACACAAGACACGAATAATACGATTGGAGACAAAATATTACTATATATCCTTCTTTCAGCTATTGTTATATTCGATTTGTGAAGCAATATCAACTAATGTCATGTTTACAACCTAACCGTTTTTATAGTGGACATTTCGTATTTTTGTTTCATTTTTGTATGTTTACTTACATGCTTTAAATATTAGTACTGTTCATATTAATGTTTTCAATATAACTGATAGTTGAATTGTTGGTGTTTTAAGCCTTGAACGGCTACGTAGGTAGTATGTCTGACTATCAATCCAGGGGTCCTGAGTTTGAATCGAGAATTTGACAAGTGTATTTATGAGTGAATTATTAAAGGAGTCGCGATGCTTTGCCGAGCGTAATATCTAATATATTTTATTAATGATAAATAAGCACGAATGTAAGATTCTTTTTATTAATTAACGCAGATAAATGATACATACTAGATATATCCCATTTATTATTCAGGTCACTATTTCTACAAGAAACGAGAAATGTTTCCAAGACCCAATATATAAGATTTCATATCCATAAATTTCTGTCAGTCATTGTATGATGTTACGTTTCAACATAACGTCATCTTACCGTGACAAAATAACGTCATCTTACCGTGACAAAATAACGTCATTTACCGTGGCAAATTGACGTAATTTCAATTTTCTGGCAAGTCGGGAAAAAGCTCGACATTTTACGTACGAGAGACGAGTTATATAGAATCGGCAGATATCACGTTAGGTTGATATAAAAAATATGACACTCCTGCATTGCAAAGTCTTTAAACCGAGCATGGCTCAAGTCTATGACTTCTGCGGCAAAACATAAACAGTCTTTAGAAGACAGACCCTACAAGGTCATAGACCTAACTCCAACATATGCTTTTGTACGAAACTATATTATGAACCTACGTTTTTAATTTGTCTTTATTTTTGTTGTATTAAGATACGCCTATTTATGTCGATGACGCACGATTAATTCCAAGCAAAAATAGCAAAATGATTACTGCAAAGAAATATAACGCTTACAATCTAATAAGACTTTAACGAATAAAAGGATACCAGATTCATCTGCTTTCATCTGACGTTGCACGTCTTTATGTATGCTTATCCTTCGACATTATGAATATGAGATCTAGTTATCATATAACTTGATATTTCATTACTCAGAACATTCGACAATAGTTTGGATTTGTGGTCACGTGTTTAATTACACCATTCACAGAAGTATAATTGTTCGTCTGTATTTAACTTAAGAAAGTTTACAATAGCTTGCATTCTTCTTTTGTGGCTAGAGCCTCGTTCAAATGTTGAACACCAGTAAATAATATTTGTTATTTATATGACTATTAAACTTGTCTTGTTCATTAATATCGACACCCTAGACTGAATTCATTGATGTTTTGTTCATCTGCTTCGAATTCATTATCGAATGTATTTACGTGAATTTTAATGTAAAGGCGTATTATTTAATCTCAGACATCTTGTTTCTAGAAATATCAATGTCACGTTGCCATTAGATGGACTATTTAGATTTCGGCTCTTATAACATACACACGACACCTTTTCCAGATATATAGATACATACCAAGACCAGTCTATGTTAAATAAAATATCATAATATATAAATAATAAACATTTCGTTTCATAAATAATAAAATAGTTTCAAATAAGATGTTACTGAATTTATTTTTATTTATAAGTATCTATATTATTTGGTTAAAATTACCCTTTTCCAATCATACAAATAGTGACGTTGACTATATATTTACGTGTATGGGTGTGAAGTTACTAATATTTATTTGTTCAGAATGAATTCAAAAAAGTAAGCAAAGAACCGTTAAACAAGGGTTTGATAAAGAATGAGTTTATCATGTAATTTACAGTACAATACTGTAATACACCCATGACATTGTTTTTATATTAACTGACTGTAATATCTCTTCCGATTCATCGCTCGGTGTTTTCCGTATAACTCGACTCTCATACGTAAAATGTCGAAATATTTTCCGACTTGCCCGAGTATATAAATAACATCGATTCGTCCTAGTAAAATGACGTTATTTTGAGACGTTACGTCAAACGACAACTGACTGAAACTAATATGATTTATTTATTCTCGTTCATTATAGAGTTGATCTGTTCAATAAAAGGCATTTTCCAAGTACCGCGTACGTAGTGTTGGCGCCTTATCTGACAAAGCGTCTCCGTGTTCAAGATTGCATGATGAAATGGAAAAAAAACAGGAGCTAGGTAACAAATGTATTGTCCAGACGATGGCGATCACCATGGTGACAAAACACGCACTTTTGTCATTTAATTGTCAGTCTGTGACCCGTTATAATGTACTTTCCAAACGTCGTGTTTGTCATTCTATAGGTACATGTTAGATAAATCTCATCATCATTTCCTCTCCAGAAAGTTCGCTATTTAATAATAAGTAAATGCACAGGTAGGGGCAGTCTGACCATTTTGTGACCTTCTTTATATAATTGTCAATACAATGTCACGATAGATTGCAAATAAAAATATATGCTCTTTTATAATAAAAAGATTCGTTGATGTAAAACCAGTCGAACAAAAAGTAGAACTGTCTGTCAGTCTAAACATATTTTAAATCATAATTATACAGGTCACAAGTTTTGACAGCATTAGATTCGGCCCTTTGCTGTCTGTTCACGAGGGGTAATGAAAAAGAATACACGCCAGGTCCACTAACACCGGCTTCAGCGGTACTATTTTCCAGCAATACCTCTAATGAAGTCCACGAGTCCAAGCACTCAAACGTAATAACACTAGTGAGTGCCGTTTCTTGGAAACACTTTTTGTCTCACTACACAGCTACACCCCTTTTTTCCACCAGGTAAAAATGATTATTACGCTTAAAAAAGTAAATTGGTTTTGAAATATTTTCAAAATGGTTCATACTGGCCTTGCTGCATATGAAAAGAGCAAAAATTAGCATAGCATATATTGCAATAAAAATCACTGGTGTTAAAAAGTGACTTTTATAAGATTTCGTCATTTGCATGTATTTATGAGCATTTTAAATTTTTTTTTTTTTTAAAAAAGCTCAGGGTGTCAGTGCACAAGCTTGTCAACTTACCAGTTATTGTTCATTTTGTTGTGGGTATACTGCTATGAAAAAAATATATGTGGAATTCGTTTTTTACCATGGAAATCCTAGACCTTATTTTATATAGAACAAAGAACACAATTCAACTGTGTAGTAAGACCTTTATGAAAGTAAATGATATCCGGTACATGGCTATATTCAAAGCACAGCACGTACCCGAGAAACGAACGTTTCAGTCATGGTGTATTGGGATCAGTTCATAATTTTATTTAGTAAAATTGAAATTCGATTTGATTACTTCACGACCAAGTGATTAGTAAAATAAAACCTAAGTCAGTGTCAAACAGTGCAATTATTTATGTTGATCAACACAATGTCATGAAAATGAGAAAAGAAAAATATTAGGGAATAAAGAAACGATACAGGAAGAATAGTTTTTAGTCGTTATACAATATTTTTAGTTTTAGCACATTAGGAGTTGATATTATTTAAAAGAAGACACTCCTTTTACAGAAACTTTTTTTATTTAAGAATTAAACGCACAATTTTGGGGATTAATTTGAGTTGACTTATGTTATTCATCACACGATGAAACTCAAAAGATTGCGTTTTATACTTATATATACTTATATCATAAACCGTTTTAAATGAAGCAGATTGACAAAAGCTTTAAAAGTTTTTTTTCTGTTATCTTTCCACTTAATATGTTAAATATATGCCTTTAATGCATCATTGTTAAAATTATGTTAAATATATGTACTGATGTGAATAAAATATAGTTTAATCAAAACCTATTACGTTATTTTGCCATATTGCTATGTCAAAGGTAGGTTATACGCATCAAACCGTAAAGTCAATATCATCATTGGAACAGCCACCTTTGTCAACACACAGAATGCATGCATGCATTTTTATGGCAACATATTACTCCACCACCCAGCTACAAATGTATATCATTGGGATATACAATGTAGTTTATATATATAGACCGATTGTAGTACACATTTCTATATTGTTTGTCTTGTTGCGTTAGCTTCTACAACGTCATGGAGTATTATGCCGCAGATACATTGTATGATACCCCACCGCGTCACATTATACTGACAGTTTTTGAAATACAAACATAGATATCATTTTGAGGTCAAAATTTGCAAGCACGTAGGCACACCTAATGTATAGCCAAATAAATTCTCACTTGCATTATATCTGTCATAGTTAACTAGATATCTGAGGTTGAAATTTGGATGTTCAAGTTCATGTCTAAGACTATTCTCAAGAATGGTAAGTGAATACCATACCTGGCCAACCAAGCACAGAACTATCTTCAAAATACAGAGCGCCAAGCGAGGATGAATTCAAGTATCATCTTTCAAGTATTTGGCATGACCCGGCAGGGAATCGAACCAACGATCTTCTGCATGCGAGGCTGACGCTATATGCTATTTCGTTTTATGATATGATAACATGGGGACGATTGTATTGAGATAGAACCGTTTTAAGCTTCTGAGATATGGCTTTTGCAACTGATTTTTCGATGTTCTATTGTCACTTTCTCAGAACTAGGTTTGTATTTTCACTTTTTTAATGGCTGCATGTTTATGTTTTTGCTGTTTTAGTCACAATGTCCCTTAAATGTTATGTTTGATATATTTTTTGTCATTCAGTTCATCGTATATTAGTTTAAACAATACTTTATTCATAATAAACATGGCAGTCATACACTCAATATACACATTAAATAACAAGTGTTGTTGTTGTTGTATGGTGTTTAGCGTTGCTTTCAACAATTTTTCAGTAATATCGCGACGGTGTCTACTTGAGACAGTATTCTAAGCGCTGTCACACTGGAGTATCATGCCGCAGACACATGGTATGATACCCCACCCAGTCATATTATACTGACACCGGGCCGACCAGACCTAGAACTCTCCTCTAAATGCTGAGCGTCAAGCGAGGAAGCTTCTAGTACCATTTTTTAAAGTCTTTGGTATGACCCGGCCGGGGATTGAAGCCAAGACTAAATAACAAGTGAAAAGAATCCAGAAGAAAGCTATACTAGCTTATATGTATTTGTTTCCTAAACATAGTAAGGTCCAATTATAATGCTAAATAATGGTTAAATGGTGACATATTTGAGAAGCATTCAGTTAAAATTTACATTATATAAGCAAGAGACACAGACAACAGACAGACAGACAGACAGACAGACAGACAGACATTAATATATATGTTGTCAAACTGTATCTGACTAACACAGTCATTGTGTAATAACTAAGTCATTTTGTACAGGAAATAAATTTATGTACATATCTAAATATGGGTTCATTTATGAACATTGGAAGATATTTATCACCAAACAGCATTTTATCAACAGATACGTTATGATATTGGTGAATATAGGCTATCATTTCGTTTCTCTGATCAATGTACAATGGACATTGTAAAAGATAATATTTCGTGTCTCCAATACTTTCACATCCGCATAAAGGACTATCTATCTTTTATATTTTTAATACAAGTGTGTTATTTGAGGTTGCTGCATTATGTCCAAAGACATGTGTGGAGAACTGGTAACTTTCTTTATGATGGTTATACAGTGTATTAAATTATAGAACAGAAGATCAATTTTATTTGACTTATACATATAACAAATATTTTTTACAAAAGACAATTTAATAACGTGGCATAGAGATTGAAATCTTAAAGTGAAAACCAGACTATTAAAGAGGATGAAATAAACATCACTTATGTGTTAGAGAATTTCTGACAGATAAAGCATGTTTTTGAATAATAGCTAAATTAACAATACTTTTTTCTATTAACCGACTTGTAAATCTATAAACTTAAATATATTTGGGTTTTGGTGAAAAAAATTACGTATATATGTATTTTTGTCGTATATCAGAATATACAAGGACATATTGAAATAAAAAGAAATTCATCTTCCAAGTCATTAGTATTACAATATTCGCAATAACCTTTTTCTGGTATATCGACGGTATTAAAAAGTCTTAAAAATGGGCTGAAGAACGAATTATACAAATAAAGAATTTTTAGTCTCAAGGTAGCATAGTGAAATATAATTTTTATTTGTATTAGTCATGTATATAACAAAGGGTCCTCCGTGGCCGAGTGGTCTACGGAACCGTCTCAAGATCACTTACCTCTCACCGCTTAGGTCGCAGATTCGAGTTCCACTCGCTCCAAAAAGAAACTTTATGTGATAAAGCTTGACAGTTACTCGCGGAAGGACGGTGATTCTACTCAGATTCATTCTGATGTTTTTCCTCACCAATAAAACATATAACCTGAAATGTGTTTAAACCTCATTCGAAAGAAATATCTCAGAAAATACCACTGGGATTTGATAGAATACTAATTAATCTTAATTTTTCATAGCTGTCTTTATAGAATTGTCAAGATCTCAGTCGTACCATTGCTATTTTTTAAACACGCTTCCAAGTGTCGAGCGCGTTGTTCTCCGACATCTCTTGTATACTTTAACCTTTTAGTACGGTCATTTTTATATCTGGTCATGATAGTTCTAAACATAATAATACCCATTTAACAAAATGTCTTACATTATAATTGTATTAGCAATGTTTGATGCTTGTATGGTAGCAATGTCATCTCAACCTGGATATTTGTTTTCTTCATTTCCAGAACGATTTGTGTTTTGAGACATGTTCTTCAACTCTATTCAACAATACCTTGTAATGAGTTTGAAATGTCACAAAAATAGTACATACTTTTATGTCTATGTCTTGTCTGCACTTGTTGCTTGAACGCCACAACAATTTTCTATCTAATCATTCTGTTCGACATACATATATATATGTATATCATTCACATGCTAATGTCCCCAGACGACAAATGCTTTGAGAAGGATATAATGACATTATTTCTAGCAAAATGGCTCCGTTTTTATTTTTTGTGGAAAGTTGAACATTTTGTATCACGTACGTTTAATACTCATATTTACATAATGTTAAGTGTCCATGAAATAACATTCATTGACATGGTATTAAGATAAATTAGATAGCAAATAGTTTTAAGAGTATAAAATATAATGGATTTATGTGGAAAACAACCAAACAGATCCGAAAAGCAAATAAATACCGAAATGACGGATATTAGCGCAACATATGATAAGGCCGTTTTGGCCTTGGACTTTCCCCAAGGTCATAGCACAAATTCTGGATTTCCGAAGATATCCACTGTTGGCTAGTTGCCAACCCAAAAGTACGAAGAACTCCTTTTTAAGAATGAATGCGCTTGAACTTCCCTGTATTTGTTCTGTTTGATTTGTGTTTTATGTAATAACGGTATATTTGAATATTAAAATTTTACAACTCTTTCACACTGAAAACCAAAACGATAACTTCGGTTGCATCTGAAGATTCATGTCCAGATCCTTAAACATGTTTTTTATATTTAGAAAGCTTAAGATGATCTATGCAATGCATTTGCCTCGACAGGAGAAAAAGAAAAAATTGGGTCAGATTTATGCATTTATGAAATGGGTTCCAGTGCTGGTTACTGCTATATTTGGATCGGATCCGTAGCAAGTAGAATAGCATTTTATAAAACAAATAAACAGAAGAGGATAAGAAATTTATATTTTACAGCGACACCTAAAACAAAAAAAAGGTTTTACGTAATATGGTGTGGTATTGCCAGCAGATGTTCAACATTCTTTCAATCACTTATAAATATTTAAACACAATACAGACTGAGAAGACTCTATCCATGCTTCTTAAACGTATGACAGTAAAAATAGTTCTGTATAATTATACAACCTCACAGTTGGTAGCAACTTTCAAATTGATTGATCGAATATATAGAACCATGCCAATATTGGCTAACAGATGATCAGTTCACCTTACTCCTTTCCTGGGATCCTTGAAGCCCTACCAGTTCTCTAGCACACCCAACTCCGCAAGCAAGTACCAGGTAAAAAAAAACTTACTATAATCGGGAAATAAGCATGTTGATTGTTTTGTAATTTCACAAGTCTTGTCCTTTAAAGCAAGCATTTTGAAATGAACACTGAGAATGATAATGTATACTGGAGATCAATAAAAATATTGGAATGTTTATGGTCTACCCCCAGTCAGTTCAATTATCAGTCTGATTATGATGGTGAAGTATTCACTTTTCCATAAATCAATCCGTCCACTATTGGACTAGTTCAGAGATATTTATCCAAACTTCACCAGCAAAGTTATCTCTTGACTATATGCCGAAAATATTATTCAAAGGGTATATGATTTAAACCATTCTACATATTGTTAACATATCATTTAAAGTAAAGAACGTTTTGCATTGCTGTTTTTTTTTATAAATTTTAAACGAGCGTTTTAAACAAGTTTTCTTATATGAATTTATTTCTTGAAAATATAAGGTATGATCTGTTCAACAGTAATACAGCAAAACTATAATAACGAAACCAGTTATGATTGTGTGTTTAGTAAGACTGTGGTTCCTATTAACATAAAGAAGTTATCAGTCGGTTCCTCATATCTGCAGATGTGTTATATCTGAATTCGCTATATACGAGTTTTACTGTCTTTAACCTTAATATAATGACTTCTTTACGTAGAGTTTTGAAAAATCACCAACAAGCTGGATGGCAATGAGTTGATGAGATTTACATTCCCTGAAAGTGATCATTATTAACTTATGCAGGTGCAAGCAAAATGAAATAACCAGTATACTATAGCACTATTATGTCTTTAAATTTGTAGCTTAAACCTTTATTAAGGATCCATTATTTCATCTTTGACCAGCATGGTCGCAGATTTGAGCCTACTCTTCATCATTATATGATTTGGAGCCACACCCGTTTCCTATTTTGTCAAAGAAACTTATTTTCTTATAATGCAGCTCATTTCTACGTTATATACTCTGTATTTGTGATTTAATAGTTATGAATTTGTTTATTGAAGTTTTATTTTAGTAACACTCATCAATATTTTATCCCTAGTGTCAGGTAACGTTCAAACTTTGGCATGGACTTTATCATACTAATACTGCCGTCAAAAGTGCTAAAATGTAGAATATATAAGAGTTAATTAGTCCTAAATAAACTGTATTTAATTGGGATAAACATTTGTTACAGACAGTTTATGGAAGATAATATAATGGTTATTAGATTATAGAATTTAATTCTTTCCCATTGTTTTGTTATAAAATACTAAACACAAGCATTTTTGCTCTAGCTTAATGACTTTTAAAATAGAATTAATAAAAGAAAAAGATTGATAATAAAGGTATGAAAAACATAAAATGTTAAATTACATTTGCAGGAAATGAGAACAGAAAATCCAGATAATACCATTTTGCACCACGAAATAATTTTTAAATTTGTAGAATTTTGGCGCAAAAGGGTTGTAGCTGGGTCTTCATCAAATGTCTTCCTTCTTAAGCTAAATGACTATTTCCTGTCAGTCTTGTTAAAATCATCCACAAAATTATCTTAAGACAATAACCATGAACAAAAAATAACAAAATGAACACGTTTTTGTCTTTCCTGAACAATTTAGGAATATTGAGTTACAACCGTTCCATACCAATCCCTCGATATGTAAACTGGACATTAGGTTGAAGGAAACGAGTATTACACATTTATATATAAAATAATTATTTAAACAAAATAATACCAAAAATGAAAATGAACAGATAGAACAGATCAACTTGAAATATAAGATACAGATCTTTGTGAGAAAAAAACAACGTCCTATCTTGATATGATGAAGCTGGATAAATAAGAATTAGGTATAAATGTATTAATTTATTAATTCAAAAATATTTGAAGATATGCTAGCATGTATTGAGAAAAGACAAAAAATGCCTCACTTTGTTGAAATTAATTTTGCTTTTGTATAAGCAAGCGTAGTTAAAAATATTTATATTTTAATCCAAAATAAATTACAACAAACGAATAAATGGTATTTGTTTAGAAAATAGTTTTCTTTTTTTATCAAATTGATAATCATTATGGTAATTGGTTTCATTCTTCTCAGTTATTTTACCGACATGCTTATGTTAATCAAAAATGAATAATTTCATTTTTCCCCTAATCACATCACCATTACCAAACCTTTGATATTTATGACTTGATCAATCTCACAAATTCAAACACCAATGAAGAAACTAATATAATAAATAATTAACATCAATCAGTAATACTAATGTAAAATAATTTTTTTCACCAAATTCATGAGTTCAAATAACGATTACAAAAATGAACAATTACAGACAAACTAACCTGTCACTATGAAAGATCCCTGCTAACTGATAGTGTCGCAACTTCTCGGTACAGATATCGACAGATTCCGAATACTATCAAACTTCCTACTACCGTTTCATGGTATTACCTCAGCAAAACTCTGCTTGCATGGACGACACTTACATCAATTTAAATGCTTAACATATCTATGGCCAATCCTGATCATTCAATATCAAGCGAGAAACGCTTTAAGACTAAATTCATCGATCGTCACATCAACAAAGCCTTGGATTTAGAAGAAACATACTACTTTGTGAAAATGAAATTGATACGGTTTTGTTTTGTCGAATAACGTACTCTTAAAACCACCTGTATTATATTTGTTTATTTAATTAGATGTTTTTTCATTTTATAACCATGTTGATTGCTTCCATTTCTGATACATTGGGCATCAAATTCACCCCTGTCGGTAGGTTCATATGCTAAAATAAGAAATATTATACATAAATATCAATTTACACTAAATCCTTAACACCGAATTAACTATCTGAACATTCTTATGAATAACTTGACGTCTTTTTAAGCTATCAATATCTAACAGAAACATTCGTTGTTTAGTCTTTTTCCAAAACCAGCTGTGACTTTATTAGGTATTACTGCATTCAATCTATAACAAAAGGTAGACGATGTTTCACTTTTAATTTTGCTTGCTTATACCTCAGATCAGGTGAATCTAATTGTTCATCATCATCAATCTTATAGAAGTATAAAATGAAACACTAAGCCAGGTGTATATTTGCCAGTCTATAATGAATTATCGTTTACAGTGATTAGAAAATATGATGCAAATGGTATAGGTGAAAAAAAAAACACTTTAAAAGTGTTACAAGAATATATATCATTCCGGAATATAATATGCCGATATCTTTTTGTTTGCATTTTTATCGGCTGAAATATCTGAAAATGAACCTCCCTAGTATACAATATGATACATATCAGACAAACTCTTCCTGATATACAATATGATACATATCAAACAAACTCTTCCTGATATACAATATTATACATATTAGACAAACCCTCCCTAATATAGAATGTGATACATATTGGACCCCCACCCCCAATGTAGACTATGATATATATTCGTTAAACTCTCCTTATTATACAATAAGATACAGAATAGACAAACCTTCCTTAATATAGAACGTGATACATATTGGACGCCTAGTATAGAATATGATACATTAGACAAGCGCTACCTAATATACAGTATGATACATATTAGACAAACCCTCCCTAATATACAATATGATACATATTGGACAAACGCTCCCTAATATACAATATGATACATGTTGGACAAACGCTCCCTAATATACAATATGATACATATCAGACAAACGCTCCCTAATATACATTATGAAACATATGAGACAAACCCACCATAATATACAATATGATACATATTGGACAAACCCTCCCTAATATACAATATGATACATATTAGACAAACCCTCCCTAATATACAATATGATACATATTGGACAAACGCTCCCTAATATACAATATGATACATGTTGGACAAACGCTCCCTAATATACAATATGATACATATTAGACAAACCCACCATAATATACAATATGTTACATAGTGGACAAACGCTCTCATATACAATATGATATATATCAGATAAACACTCCCTAATATACAATATGGTACATAATGGACAAACGCTCCCTAATATACAATATGGTACATATTAGACAAACCCTCCCTAATATACAATATGATACATATTGGACAAACTCTCCCTAATATACAATATGATACATATTGGACAAACGCTCCCTAGTATACAATATGATACATGTTGGACAAACGCTCCCTAATATACAATATGATACATATTAGACAAACCCACCATAATATACAATATGTTACATATTGGACAAACGCTCTCATATACAATATGATATATATCAGATAAACACTCCCTAATATACAATATGGTACATAATGGACAAACGCTCCCTAATATACAATATGGTACATATTAGACAAACCCTCCCTAATATACAATATGATACATATTAGACAAACCCTCCCTAATACATTATGATACATATAAACGGAAGAATTTGAAACCATTCTACTTGAAAAGAAGAATGAAATATAAACTTAAACGATGCTTATAATGTTCTCAGCGAATTTAAATAGAAACTTAGAATTATAGGTGCAGTTACATGTAACCAGTCTGCGTCATCGACTAACACAACGTCACAAACAAAATAATTTCATTCGAAAACAAGTCTTTGAATTAGAATTATAAATAAATAGTTAATGGTAGAAAATGTGAAGAAATAAAAATGATTTGTATGAATAAATATGTAAAAGTTCGAAGTTCAAAGCTTCTATGAAACTTAATTAAGACTTTCTTTACAAATAAATAATGAATAAGGTATTAGAGCTAAATATTTTCATTATATTGTAGGCATAGACCATGACAATTAACTGAAAGTTTACGTGTTTTTTTCAGCTGTATTTGTTTTCTGTAAAAGGAACCCCGCTCTCCCGATTGGGTACATTAAAAATCAATAGTTACGAGCACGCTGACTGGTCAGCTGCTTCAGGGATGGTTTGAATGACGTCATAATTTAGCAAGTGTTCAATTGCTATGAACTGTGGGACAGGCATATAATTCACTGCTGTTTCATTTGTAGTTAATAGACTTGATTTGATTCAGGAGATATCAGGTTTCTTTGCTATTCTATTAGCAGTATCATTGTATTGATAAGTCTGCCTTTTTAATGCATGCTTTTCTGCTGGCATACCGTTTCATTTTACAGCAATAGGAATGGTTTTATTTTGCCATTCTTCAAGCAGAATTATTTCTTTTTACTTTGCTTTTCTACTGGAAGAATGAAACACATATCTATTCTGTTACAAGCTATTTTTTATAATATAACCGAGCCGAATTGGTCCTTGGTTGCGTTATGTACTTCAAAAGACCTATTTTATCACATATATAATAAACTTTAGTCTACAATTCCTGAAAGTGTGTTTGCTTTGTTAGCCCTTTCGCGCGTCAATCCGTTTTTGTCAAACAAAATACGTTTTCTTCAGTTTTCGCAGAACTCTTTCACAGCAACACAATATAACTATTTCAATGGAGAAGATCACACAATGTTAAACAGGGGAAAACAGTGTCGACAACAACTAGAAATCGTTCTGAAGCTGTTGTCACGCCACCCACGTTAAAATGAAATTTCTATTCCAATCTTGGTATTTTATCATTTAAAGCCACAAGACCAACATTGGAAACAGGAATGGTTCCGTAAGATAATCATTTATATCATACAATGTGAATGTGTATCTAAAAGGATCTCAAAATTCGGAAATTCCGTTGATGCGACTTCAATTATCTCCCTTTATGAAATAAAATACATATGATTTCACTGTATCTGTATGATCCAACGAGTTGCTAAATCTGTCCTTTGTATAGCATGTCAGAAGTCATTTGCTACTCATATAAAACTATCAGTTAATGTATGTAAATTTTTCGTCCAGTCCAGATGTGTTGCATGTAAAACCATAGTATGTGCGGGGTATGTCCCAAAAGTAATAGGACGACCCTGTCATTTCTGTATTTAGGGCGTTACATGCTAGCCAGTGAAATCAATGGATAGATCGGTTAATCTTCTATTGTCATAAAATAAAAATCAACTTTCTTTCATCACAGAGTTCATGCAAAAGGCACCATCGTAAAGCGAGTTTAGAAATACAGCGGATTTTGAAACTAGACGCCATTTAAAAAAACAACATTGCCTTGAAAAGCAGATAACTTCTTCAATATTGTGTTAAATATTATGAAATAACAGTAGACGTAATTCAAACAAAGTGGACGACGTCACGCTTATAGAGGAAATTTGGAGTGTGGTAAAATTTTGTGTTGGGTGTAATATGACCCCACAGGATACTCTGAAGTTGTTTTCACATAACTCTTTAACAGAAGTCATATCCTTAAGTCTTATCTATTGGTGGTACAAACGGGCTCCCAATGATGAGACGAAAATAATTGACCATCAGCTATCTGGACGACCGAAACTTTGTGTGGTTGTCAGATCGTCGTGAAAAGCGCTTTTAGTACCTCCGGGCCATGTGCCTGAGTGTACATTCTGTGGTTGGGATCTTTGAGTCATCATAGTATTGTGACATGTACCAGAGGTGGGTGCAATACCATAAAAATGTGTTTTGCACAGCGGTTCATTGTTCGAAAAAAAGAATGACTTTCATTTGAATGTAAACTTGACGTCGCAAAAATAACGTTAAACTCCCCCATACTTTGTTACATATACATTTTGACTTGTCAAAGTTAATGTTAAATGGTAGTGTACGATATTGAAAATTTTGCCTGCTTATAGTTTCAATATGGAAAATTCTTCATGCTGAATTTTGTTTGGGTTGAAACACTAAAAGACATATAAACGGAAGAAATGCGTCCTATTACTTTTAGGACATACGTCGTATGTCATAGTTGACACCAAATTTGTTGGTTTGTTAGATGGCTTGATATTGTGTCTATGGTTTGCATTGTAGCTAGGCGCGCTCGCCGTAGTCTGATCTGGTTATTCACAAATAATTATCTTTATATATATATTATAGCCGTTATACTTAATATAAAAGAATTGTTAAAAACGGCGATGAAAAGTTGATTAGATGTGAAAGCGATACAACATTTTCTTATGAAATTCAACCAACGATTTCATTTAGAAAATAAAACTGGACTTTTAGTGTAGCGGAGTAAACAAGACAGAACAGATATTCTAAGAATGATAAAGTTTATTTACAAGCTCATCA